>JABSTR010001342.1:0-43365 GCA_013339765.2 Haemaphysalis longicornis | reverse complement strand
CGCCCACAAACTCCATTCCCTCACCGCCAGCCTCCTCTGCATTAACCCACCAAGAACTTCTCCAGTTTGTGGTGCACCAGCTACAGTCATTGGTATCTGTACTTGCTGCGCAACATCGCTACACAATCCGTCAATATGCCCGAATCGCACAGTACATTGTACAGTGGAACTGCCGGGGTCTCTCTACGAAAATTGGAGAGCTCCGTGAAAGGCTCCGTCTGGGCAAGCTCCATGCTTGGGCCTTCTTACTTCAGGAGACGAACTCTCTCCACGCCTGCCGCAATTTACGGCGTACGCGGAGCCATCAATTCATGATCGCCAGTGCAGCTCCAGTTCTACTCCGGGCAAGGCGGTCATTTATGTTCAATCTCGGTTTCCTCAGAACCCCATCCCTCTAAACATGGTGTACAGCCTGGCAGGAGGTGGTAGCGGCAGGAGGTGGTAGCGGTAACTTCCTCGTTGTGCGGTAATCCTGGTTTCTTGTTATGTGGGCACTTACAGTGGTCGTGCGCCCCGCCTACGATTGGGTTGGCTTACCGCACTTCGACGAAACAACCCTGGGTGCCCCATACTTGTGGCGGGAGACTAATGCTCCGCACTGTGATTGGGGATATCCGTCCTCACGTGAGCGTGGTCGTGTGGTACTGGGAGCACTTCAGTGATGCCCGCTTCACGCTTCTGAATGACATATCTTGCCGACACGCCCCAACACCCGCGGTGTACGCACAGCCGGATGCCCCCGTACTCACCTGACTTGTCGTGGTGGCTGGGTGCACAACCCGTATCCTGGCAACGTGAAGCTGACTGCTGGGGCAGCGACCATCACCCTATTCGCCTGGGCGCCATTGCAGAGTCAAGAGGTCACCTTCATCGCTGTTGCACAGTGGTGAACTGGGACACCTTCCTTTCCACACTGAATGCATCCTTCTCAGTGCCCATCCCGGGCCCCACTGCTCTTTTTCGGCGAGTCCTCATGGACGCCTCTGAACATACGTGGGTGGAGGAGTCCCGCCCAAAGCCCGATCTTCGGCTCCTGCAGCTTTTGGCTCAGCGCAAGCAAGCTGAAGTAATTTCCGCACGGGATCCTTCGTCCATACCGGCCAGGCTTCAGTATCAGCGCCTTACCGCTGCTGCCAGACGGCACGAAAAAGACTGTAGAGGCAGCGCTGGCTTGACTGGTGCAACTCTCTAGGCCCATCTTCCGCAACGGCGTCGGTCTGGCGCACATTTCGCGCCATGGATTTGCGCAGTCGCCCTCCGGATGCAGGCTGCCAGCTCTTGTATTGCATCAAACAAGGATCCGGCACAATCCGCCCCCGACATTGCTCGGGCCTTGTTTCCTCTATTTGATGTCGTCCCAGTGGCCATGCCGTCTCCGTTCACGATGTTGGATTACGGCCTACTCATGAAGCCATTTTGGGAATTCAGGCACCGTTCACAGTGGCTGAATTCCTGGCAGCGATCGATCACGCTAAACAGCGGACTGCTCCGGGTCCCGACGGCATAACTTACGAGGTGTACAAGAACATCGACGACCCAGCCCTCGTGCCGTTTTTGGATTCGGTTATTCAGGTGTGGCTCTCCGGTCAGCTACGTGACTCTTGGCTTCGGGCGGATATTGTTCCCATTCCAAAGCCCGGGAAACCACCACATGTACTTCAGAACTTGCGCCCCATCGCCCTGACAGCGACGCTGTACAAGTTGTTACAGCGAATGCTTGCAACACGGCTTCAGTGGTGGCTTGATACCTACCAATGGTATCACCCGGCGTCGTATTCCAAAACCATATCCCGTAGGGGCCCAGGCCGACCACACCCCCTTCAAACAGCGACGTCACAGCGTGACATCACCTTCTCTTCGTGCGCGACTTCATGCGACGTGGATTTTTTTTTTCTCTCGTTTTGGGCGGCGGCCGATGGTTTCGCTCTGTGCGCGAGGCTGGGGCTGCGGAGCTGGGGAGCTTACGCACAGAAGGTAAAGGCCCAGCCACATGCAGCTTACTTTCGGCGTTTTCTCGCGTGGCGACGCGAGCTGACGCGCGAGCAGCGTCGATGTCTTTAACCTACGTCGATGTCTACGCTCGCCAGATATCGGCGTCGACGCAGCGCGAGAAAGCCGCGGAAAGCTAGCAGCAACGGTCAGGTTTCACATCGTTCTCGTGCTTTGGGGTCATTCTTTTAAGCAGAAGAGAATCACTTTCGTTTTAACTTGCGGTTATCGGCTGCCTTGATACAAATTGCAAGCTACTTCTGTTCAAAAGCGCTCATTCATTTGTAATTGGCTTTCAGCGGGGAGATCGGGTATTTGCGATAGCTTTTTTTAGTTAAATAAGGAGCAATGGCTACGTCGCTTGTAGTATTAACATGATGGGGCTTTGCTGCAAGACTGGTGAGTGACGACCAAGCCTTATCAACGCCAGAATGCTAGCGGCGCATGCCATGCCATTCGTTGCTACCGTGGCTTGCGTAGGGGAGACCGAGGTTTTGCGATAGCTTTTTTTTTACTCAATTAAGGGGGGCTGTGGTTACATCGCTTGTAGTAATAGCATAACTGCCCTCGGATCCAAGATGGGTGCGTAAGAAACAAGCGTTACCACGGCTAAAATTTCTGAAACACGACCAAAGCAAATCATTCAACAATATTCGTTGGCAGCCTCTGTCAGGGTACCAAATTATTGGGACCAGCGTCGCCTCCTGGCGTGGTCGAGCGGTTGCACGCTTGTGTGCTGGCGTTTTGTTTTGAAAGTCCATAGTTTGAATGTTGGCAAAACCTCGTTTATCACAATGAGGGTTTCTCCAGCTTTTTTTTTTTCAAGGCAAACAAAGGAGCCAGAGTTCCTTGCCGTTTAACCTACAAGTGACGTTCGACGGTAACCTCAGTATCAAGGCAGCCCCGAAATTTGCTTTGCTCAGCCTTTGATTTCATGAAGCTGCAGTCGGTACACAACATCAAGGTTAAATCAAGTAGGAAGTAAAGTTGTGGTAAGTGCGTCTTCGTTCACATCCTATGTTATTTTGTTCAGATTTGACGGTAATGACTTGAAATACATTTCGCACGATGTCAACATTTGCCCGCAAATATTTTATAAGGCTAGGGTCTTGTTAAGTGCAGTTCAACAATCGACAATAACTGCTCATAAATGACTTCAACTAATGGCATGTTTAATGCAAACGTGTCCAGCAGCGCACCGACGCGGCGGCTAGCACGTGACTATACTAGTGCACTATAGCGTGACTTCGCCGGTCTCATGCCCCTGTGACACGGCAGTTTCAATCGCGATCGAGCTCGATCCCACTCGAACTGAATCCTGGTTTCTCAAGCGCGATCGAACGAAAGTGGCGATACTCTCGTCCCCGCTCAGTAATGGCACAGAAGGTGACAACTTCAACTAACGCCACAAATTGTGCCAAATAACTTGACCCAAATGAGCGTGCGGTATCATTTACATAGTTACGTATACATACGGCCGCGCGTAGTTACCAGACGCCGGCCGCAAGTACATTGTTAGCGCCGTCTGGCGTACACGATGCAACCGGTGCAACTTCTCGATCGCGATTGAAACGTGCCGTGTAGCAGCGGGAGTGCGACGAGCGCGCTCGAAAACTCGGTCGCGATTCACTTCTACCGCGATTGAAAGTGCCCGTGTTTGCACGTTGCCGCTGAACGACGCCGACGCTCGCGCGACGCGTGATTTCGCGTCCAGGTGGTTAGGACTTTAACCTTTTCGTACCTATACGTTCCGGAAAGTATTCTCATTAAAGTAAAGGCAAAAATTTGTTTTGGTCTTTTGTGGTCGCGCTGCTTGGCGGCGGTTGATGGTTTCCCTCCGTGCGCGAGCATGACGTACGCGCTGGGAAGCTGAAGCACGAGGTATACCTTCGCATACCTGTTCTCGCTTCTCCCTCTACGCACTCTCTCGCGAGCCTGTTGACGCTCGTCTTCCATCGTGTTCCTAGTTAAGCTAGCGGTGGGCGCGGTGCTCTAAGTGCGCGCGCAGGGGGACGCTTTTTCACGTACTTGTGGTCCTTGTTTACGTTCCTGAAAGTGAACACTCTCGATCATTACAGTGAATACGGAGGAGGAGGAATACATTTATTTTTTAAGGGAAAGCGGAGGGGGGAAATGAGAGTGGGTGGTGGCCTCAGTCCAGGCCGCCTTCAGGCTCCCCAGCAGCCCTCGCTCGGGAGATCAGGTACTCCTGATCCTCGAGCTGGAAGCTGGTCAGCCTGTGCTCCCACTGCTCCAATGTAGGTGATGGAACTGGGTTGAGATGTTCGACGCACTCCCATACGAGGTGATAGATGGTGTTTGGTGTATTGCATGTTGTGCAATTGTAGGGAAAAACAGTTGGTGAAATATGATGCAAAATTGCCATGTTGTAGTAAGTCTGTGTTTGGATTCTGCGCCAGATTCGGGAGTCTTGTGTATTGAGTGATGGGTGAGGAGGAGGGTAAAGGAGGCGCTCCCGGCGATAATGATATAAGATGTCCGTGTATGTTTTTGGGACTGACTGGCTGGACGAGGTGATTGGAGGTGTGTCGTCGGCCTCCCTTGGGAATGTCCGGTGTAAAATGTCGCGGGCAGCGATGTGAGCCGCCTCATTCCCGGGGAGGGAGGCATGACCAGGCGTCCAAACAATGTGAATGGTCGGGAGAGTTTTGGCGTGTTTTAGAAGTGTGAGCGCATGCAGAGATATTCGTCCTGATAGGTAATGCCGGCACGCCTGTTGAGAGTCAGTGATGACTGTAATAATTTCCTTTTTGCTGGAGGTGGCCGCTAGGGCGATGGCTGTCTCTTCTGCGACATCGGTGTCGGTTGTTCGGACTGTTGCAGCTGAGATTGATGTACCTTCGGAACCCACGATCACTGCAACGTGGGCCTGGCGGTCGGGATTTCTTGTGACGTCTGTATAATAGACATCCGGGTTGTCGCTGAAGTTATTGCTTAGGTATCTTGTTCTTGCCTGTCTTCAACCTTTGTTGTATTCCGGGTGCATGTGTCTTGAAATGGGGGCTACTTTGATGTTGGTTCGTATGTTTGATGGGATCCGGGTAGGCGCGTTAGATGGTGCAGGGATGGGGTAGCCCAGTTTGTCCAGAACCACCCGGCCCGTTGGAGTTAGAGCTAGTCGATTTAGTTGGCTTGCTCGTTGCGCTTCCAGAATTTTGCTCAAGGTGTTATGGCAGTCCAAGCTTGAGAAGGTTGTCTGTAGGCGTAAAAGCGGGAAGTCCCAGGGCCAGCTTATACGATTTTCAAATTAGGGCATCTATTTTATAGTGTTCCTTGAGCCGTAGTTGGACGTATGGGGTGCCATAGGCGATGCGGCTGGTCAGAAGTGCCTGCACGATGCGGCAGGTGTCCTGTTCTTTAAGACCGCTCTGCTGGGTGCAGATCCGTCGGATTAAGTGCACCAACTGCATGACCGAGGTGTTAAGTTGTGGTAGTAAGTCGGTACCGGAGCCGTCTGCATGAAATGGTACTCCCAAAATGCGAAGTGATGTCACTTGAGGTACCGGGCTGGATGCGATGCTGACGGTTTGGTCGGGCGTTGAGTTGGGTGGTCTACCTCGTGTGCGTGCCCGAAGGACCAGTAAAGCTGACTTGGTAGGGGCGCACACATGGCCCCGTCCTTTCCAAGTACTCCGTCACGCAGTCTATGGCCTGTTGAAGTCTGTCCTGCTGTTCTTCAGCTGATCCCGTGTTCGTCCAGATTGTAAGATCATCGGCGTAAGAGGCGTGATGGAGCTCGGGGATCTCTGAAAGCTGGGAAGGCAGTTGAAGCAGGGCAATATTAAATAGTAAGGGAGAAATAACGGAGCCTTGAGGCGTGCATTTCGACGGTGTTGAGAATGTGCCCGTTTTGTATTGGACCCAGTCAAATTTTAGCGGTGTGGCCTGACAGGAACGCTCGTACAAAGTTGTACGTCGCTTCTCCGCAGTTGGTGTCTCGGAGTCCTTGGAGGATCGCTTCGTGGGTGACGTTGTCAAAGGCGCCCTGAACGTCTAAATCCAGGATGGTACTGGGGGTGGTTTTGCTGAGGTTGTCTACAATTTGTTCTTTCAGCTGCAGCAACACGTCCTGGGCAGACAGATGGGCGCGGAATCCGAACATTGTGTGAGGGTAGAAGTTATTATCGTCAAGATGTTCTGTCAGTCTACGGTTCATCAGGTGTTCGAAGAGCTTTCCAAGGCATGATGTAAGCGATATTGGTCGAAGGTTTTCAATGCTGATTCGTTTGTGAGGTTTCGGAATTAGCGTTATGTCGGCGTGCCTCCACTGTGGTGGTAGGGTGCCAGCTAGCCAATGTTTGTTGAAAAAGTGCCAGGATGGACTCCTGCGTGTCTTCGTTCAGGTTTCGTAGAAGTTTATTGGTAATTCTGTCCTTGCCTGGCGTGGTGTTACGGGTGAGACGCGCAAGTGCCCCCTGTAGCTCTTGCATTGTAAAAGGGGCGTCCATGCATGCGTTCGGTTCGCCTTGGTACGGAGGGTAATTTTGTTGCCGCTGTTCTGCACCGAATAGTTTGTTTTGTATGGTTTTCAATAATTGGTCCGGTGGGTTTGGGTGGTTATGCACCAGGCATTGGATCTGCTGTTGCGTCGTGGTCTTATGGTTTTGAGCCCAGTAGATGTCGTAGTATTTTCCACGTTCCTTTAGTGCTCAACGGGCCACTTAATTCACTACAAAATGTTCTCGAATTTTGCTTTTGCAGTGTTAGGGCATACTCTGCTGTCTCTTTAGTAATTCGAGCTATTTTTAGTTTTAGTTTTTGGTTGGTTTTACTGGTTTTTCCAGCGTTTGAATAGTCCTCTTCGTGCTGTCCATAGATGGTCGAGGTGAGTGTCAATAACCGATGTTTGAGTAGTCAAAGTTACTGTTTTGGTGTGGTGTTGTACCAGTTCCTCTATCTTTGCTGTCCACAGTTCAAGATTTTCTTCTACGGGTTGTAAATCAGTCAAATCTTTCCGAATCGGGGGCCAGTCTGTGAGCTTGGCTTGTCCAAGGCCGCGGCGTAGGGTGCCGTGAGCCAGTGTTAGGGTCACGATATAGTGGTCGCTCCCAAGATTGTCTGGTAGCCGTTGCCAATCGTCGTACAAATGTAAGATCTGGAATGGTGTCCCTTGACACACTTGTTCCTAGTCTCGTAGGATACGTTAGGTCGTTGCAAAGCACAAGCTGGAAATTTTGTGTTGCTTGCTGCAACGCCGTTCCCTTAGTTGCCTGTGGGTAGCCCCAGGAGTGATGAGGTGCGTTGAAATCCCCAAGGAACACTAAGGGGTTTTGGCCTGCCTTCTTTATTGCCTCCGCCAGAAGTGGGTTGATCTCCGTAAGGGGTTGGTTCGGTTGGTTGTATATGTTAAGGATGAATAGACTCCGCTGGTCAGGCTTCACCGGAATGATTTCTGTGAAGGTATGAGCGATGGGTGAGGCGATTCAATGCTCTTGGGCCGTGAAATCTTTATTAACTAACACCGCCGTTCTGTAACTGCGATCACTCGAGTATGTTTCACACCCACTCAAGGTAGGTTGTGGCGTATCCGTTTCCTGAAGAACAAGAATTTCTGGAGGCGATGCCTGGAGGTAGTTTTCTAATTGGGCTTTTTTACTTCGGAATGACCGGCAGTTCCACTGGTAGATTTTTATTTCATTTAATGTCCCCGCCATTCAGCAGGAGTAAATTACGGTGACGGTGGAGAGTCGCTAGCGTACTGCATCATCGGAGACTGCTGGGAGCCATCTTGGCGTGGGTTTTTGTTGGCTTTCTCAATGGAGGTCTCCAACTGGGTAATCCGAGATTCTAGCGACGGGAGTAAAATTTCTTGAGGTGACCGGTTTTCTAATGCTGACAGCCGCGACGCGATTAGGTTGATGAGACCGAGCATATTTTCCGCAGTTTCACAGATTAGCTTGTTGAGGACTTGTGTGGACTCTGTTATGAGGCTCACAACTTGTGGCAGCACCTTTTCTTCCACGAATGTCTGGGCTGGCTCTGGGACGGGTGGTGGGCTAGGTTGGCGCTGCATGGAGGTTTCCAACGCCTCTATCCTGTTTTGCAAGTCGGCGTTTTGTTGTTTAATCTCCTTGAGTAGTTGCGTGAGTTCGGATGTCGGTTGTGTGTGTGGTGGTTTTGCTTCGGGCGTTATGACTGGGAGAGGGGGAAACGCTTGAGCAGCGGGAGCATTAGAAACTATGGCTGACCAGCTTACCTTCTGCGCTGTTGTTCTTTGCGTAGCGGTGTGACGGGCCGTCGAAGCTTTTGGGATCGTTGGGATTAACCTCTTAGGGCAGTCCTTCCCAGCGGTGGAGTGGGGCAGATTACACAGTTTGCATTTTGGTGCACACTGATGGTCACTTGCTGGGTTCTTTGTCCACAGTCGATGCACTTTGGTCGGTCCGGGTTTGGGCATACATTTTGTCGGTGGGCGAGCTCTCCGCACAAGCGACACACTTGCACAGAACGTCGGAATGGGCGGCATCGGTACAGAAGGCTTCCCACATTAACGTGAAATGGGACGTGTGGACCTTGAAAAGTCAGAAGGGCCGAGGTGGTTCGACCTATGAGGCGTGCGTGCAGGAGCAAAGGCTTGTTGGCTTGCAGCATATCCTGTAGCACCTCAGTGTTGACTTCCGGATCAAGGCCGTGGATGACTCCCCTGCTTGTGTTCGGTGATGGCTTCATGTACGGTTGGACTTCGTAGTCCGCTGCTCCACGCCTGAGAGACTGGATTGCGCTTAGCGTGATGGCTTGTTCAGGATCCGGGATGCAAGCAACAATTAGGTTGTTGGGGCTTTGTACTTGGACGACTACTTTATCGTATAAATCTTGCTGTGGAATTTGGCTCACCACGGCAATGCTGTGAGAAATTGCTCTCGGTGTCCACGCTGAAACGTTCAGTCCAGTTCTCGGGCGGTACACGATCGTGTATTGATCTTTCGGTAGCCGACGGGGTGGGTTTCGAGATGTGGTGGTCTTCGCAGTAGCGTTAGCTTGCCTGTTCGGTGATTGCGATGAAAGTTCACTTCTTGCGAAGCACAGGGATCCAGGGATTGTCGGGTGGGCGCGTGCGCCCACTCAGCGGATCTATGTCCATGTCGGCGCAAACAGGCGGTGAGCTTGAAGCACGTGCACTGCGCTCGAGTAGTAGTAGTAGTATGAAACTTTAATGAGCCTTATAAAGTAGGAGTGGTTCCCTAGTCCGGGAATCAGTGACGACCGGGCGACCGACGCCCTAGATGCCAGTAGTTGCTGGACGTCCAGGTGGTCGCTGGTGATCAGGTTCTCCCACAGCTCATGGAGGGGGAGGGGGGAAGGAAAGGGTGGGAGGTCAGGGTTATGCGTACACTCTAATAAAATGTGGACGAGTGTGCCAGGCTGAGAGCAAAAAGTGCATTGGGCGGGAAATTGAGTAGGAAACATGTGGTGTAAGCGAATTGGATGGACGAAGGTATTCGTTTGGATGCGACGAAGAGTCGTTTCTTCTGATTTGGACAGCTTGGAGTGAGGTTGAGGGAATCGTTGCCTGTCGAGTCGATAGTACTGTGTGATGTCCTGAAACGTAACCAGTGGTGTGGACTCCGCTTGTTCTTAGGCCGAGCTCGCGCCGCCGGGGCTCGTAGCCCAAAGTAGGCTCAGTTCGGTTGGTGAAGCCTCGGATCTTCTGATGGTAGTCTCTAGAAGAATTCTGGGTGTAGCCGGATAATTTTGGTGTCCAAAGACAGCTCGTGACTTCCGCTAGCCGATAGTCGTTACATTTAGCTGGATTAACTCGAGATTCGCTGATTGAGCGACATAAACGGCGGCCGAAACAGAGCTGTGCTGCTCGTGTCAGCCCCCTGGTGGCGTCCTACAGTGAAGACGAAAATGTTTTTTTGATCTTGGGTGGTCTTTTGCATTCCGTACTGAAGCGCAGAACGTTTGCTCCCAATCGGTCAAAAGCACACGCGTACGTCGGTCGCTCACCTCCTGTTAGCATCAGCGAGTGTGTTGATGCGTTTTTATAATTGTGGCATTACCGTCAAATCTGAACAAAATAAGATAGGATGATGAACGAAGAAGACGCACTTAGCACAACTTTACTTGCTACTTGATTTAACCTTGATGTTATGTACCGACTGCAGCTTCATGAAATCAAAGGCTGAGCAAAGCAAATTTCGTGGCTGCCTTGATATTGAGGGTACTGTCGAACGTCACTTGAAGGTTAAACGGAAAGGCATTCTGGCCCCCTTCGTTTGCCTTGAAAAAAAAAAGAAAAGCCGGTGAAGGCCTTATTTAAAAAAAACGCTATTTTTTTAAGATTCAAAACCATGGACTTTCAAAACCAGAACGCCAGCAGACAAGCGCGCAACCGCTTGACCACGCCAGGAGGCGACGCTGGTCCCAATAATTTGGTACCCCTAACCGAGGCTGCCAACGAATATTGTCGAGTGCTTTGCTTTGGTCGTGTTTGAGAAATTTTAGCCGTGCTAACGCTTGTTTCTTACGCACCCATCTTGGATTCGAGGGCAGTTATGCTATTACTACAAGCGATGTAACCACAGCCCCCTTATTTGAGTCAGGAAAAGATATCGCAAAACCTCGGTCTCCCCTACGCAAGCCACGGTAGCAACGAATGGAATGGCATGCACCGCTAGCATTCTGGCGTTGATAAGGCTTGATCGTCACGCACCAATCTTGCAGCCAAGCCCCATCATGCTAATACTACAAGCGACGTAGCCAGAGCTATCTTATTTAACTACAAAAAAGCTGTCGCAAATACCCGATCTCCCCGATGAAAACCAAACAAGGCACAAATGAATGAGCGCTTTCGAACAGAAATAGCTTGCAATTTGTCTCAAGGCAGCCGATAACCGCAAGTTAAAAAATTGGCCGCGTATCTGCTCCTTTTGTTGCAAATGTCGTCAAAAGACAATAGTCTTTGTACACATTTGCCAAAGAAATGCCGCTCTTTGCTTTCCCGCTCATCTCTCATACTGTTTCTGTTCCGTCGTGCTCATCCCAAGGTAAACACACTAAAGGTTTTATCAAGTTGATTTGAATTTACCGCGTTCCACTGCGACACGCGGGGTTCCTCGATGCCAGCGCTTCAGTACGGCGGAGGTGCGCGTGAATCGAGGCGGCCGACTTCAAGGTTTATAGAACCGCGTTGCCATGCTCCACGTGCGTTCCAAGCAGAACGTGAAACCTAGCTAGTGGAACCTTTCTTTGCTGTTGCAACGTGATTTCTAATATGCCGCCAGGAGGTGGCGCGGGCAACAGAACAGCAGGCGGCGGTTTTCTGCAGTAGATGTAGAATATCATTTGCTATCAAAAAACCAAGCATCCATTAATTTTTTAATAAAGGAACACTGTAAATATCCCTTGTGTACTAATTTCCTGCCTTATATTTGCGTAATGTCTTGTTCTTGTTCAACAAAGTTTACAAGTATGAACATATAAACTGGGCTTAGATGTTTACATTTGGCTATGAGTATATAAGACTATTGCGCAGTAAGCAATTTACTTTGGTCAGGTGGCTGAATCGAGTTACAGACAGACAGACGGACAGACAGACAGACATACAGACAGACCAAAATTTCTGGGTTTAAGTAGCCCAAGAAAGACTATCGTCTTTAAAAGAAATTGATTCTCTCCTGCTGAAAGGAATGATCCCATAGCACGAGAAGGACGGGAAACCCGACCGCTGCTGCCAGCTTTCCGCTGCTCTCTCGCGCTGCGTCGACGCCCATATTTTGCGAGCGTAGACATCGGCGTTGCTCGCGCGTCAGCTCGCATCACCACGCCACGAAACGCCGAAAGTACGCTGCATGTGGTTGGGCCTTTAACTTCTACTAACTGTGCCTCAGCTCCCGAGCGCCGCAGCCCCAGCCTCGCGCACGGAGCGCAACCATCGGCCGCCGTTCAAAACGAGAAAAAAATGCACGTCGCATGAAGTAGCGCACGAAGGGAAAGTGACGTCAAGCTGCGACGTCGCTGTTTGAAGGGGGTGTGGTCGGACTGGGCCCCTACGGGATATGGTTTGGGAATACGCCACCCGGCGCAAATTGGATTCAGGCCCTATCTCGGTACTGAGAATGGGTTGGGATACCTCTCATCTATGGTTTTTGTTGTAGACCGATGCCGCCGTGTGAGATCTGTGCTCGCCATGGACATATGCAAAGCGTATGACAACGTTAGTCACGCTGCCATCCTACAAGGACTAAATGGCCTCCACCTTCCAGGCAAAGTGTGCGATTTCGTCCAATACTTCCTTCAACACGGTTCTTTTTCATCCGCATCCGCGGAGCACGTTTCGGCCCCTTTACTCCAGTCCGAGATGTACCACAAGGGTCTGTTCTGTCTCCGCTTCTTTGAACATCGTCATGTTGCCTTGGCAACATGACGATGGCAACTTGGCACCTTGCTTCAATCCGATATCTATATTTCGTCATGTACGGGGATGACAGTACGGTGTGGTCAATGCATCCAGACCTGTCACGACAAGCCGAGTGTCTCCAGCAAGCACTAACAGACTACCAGAGGTGGTGCTAGTATGTGGGCCTCACTCTCTCGCAAGAGAATACTGCTTTATTTCCCGTGACCAACGCTTGGGGCCGCCGCCTCCTTGCAGTGTCTCCCATCTCACTGCAACTGAATGGGAACGACATCCCCACGGTTGACCGTCTTCGGGTCCGAGGACTAGAAATATCGTCATCAGGGTCAGCAGCTCAGTGGCTACGATCTGCTCGAGAGAAAGCCGGACAGATGCTCCATCTCGTTCGCCGCATCTCTCAGAAGTCTAGCAGGGCGTGCTGGACGATTGCCCGTCTCCTAGCGCTGCCGTACTACAGCGACGGCTTGTGTATCAGGCACAGTTCCAGCCCATTACGCAAGCGGACTGGGCTCTGCTTGAGGCCATCAACAAGGCCGTCATGCGCACCATTACTGGCCTCCCTCGCATAGCACCAATTCCACCGCTGCAAGCCGAAGCCCAGCTAAACACGCTTGATGAACTCATTCATCAGCGTCGTTCCGCACGCCTGCTGAAATGTGGAGTGGTTCCAGAGGTAGCAGCTTTCGCCGCGTACATAGGCCAGCCGCCAAATACGATGCCAGCCTTTTCCGCCGCAAGGCCGCCCTGGCTCTACCATCAGGTGACGGACAACAAGCCTCTGGCAAGGCTACATGTCCGAACCTCTGGCCTTCATCAACCTCCGGATGCAGCCCTACTTCATGTCGGTCACTGGGCGCCTGCGACGTGGCCACGAGTCATGCAGGCTTTCGTGGACACCGGGGCACACGACTGGTGTAGGAAACCTGTGCAGGCACAGCCTGTTCCCCAAAATATTTCGGCGACATATACAGCTCCGCGAAAGCAACTATGAACGGTGGAACTTAGTTACCGGGATCGCACAACAATATTATTACACTTTGAAACAATCTTAATAACATCGAATATCCTTTTTTTTTCAGCGCCATTACGAATGTCCGAGGAGCCATTTCTCGAAAATTAAAGCTCCCGTTTTTCGCTTAACCATGTACCGGCCCGGAGAAACTATCGATCAATACAAGTGTAAACAATGGTTTAAATGAATTTGCATGATTTCGCTAAAGCACCCGCGCGCTTATTGACCTCCGAAACAGTATTCAAATATGAACGAGAGAGAGACAGAGAGAGAGAGAACTTTTATTAACACCACTCGCCTAGGGGGCCGCCACCAGTGCTTGTGCTAGGGTGACCAGTGGGTGCTGGTAGTCTTCGTCCGAGCGGCCCAGGGCCTCCGTCCAGTGGTCAGGGGAAGTTATGGTGAGGTGGGGGTCAGAGGGGCATGCCCTCATATAGTGTTTTACTGTGGATTTAGCGTCACATTGTGGGCAGAGCTGAGACGGGTAGGCGGGTGGGTAAATGTGATGGAGGGCTCGTTTGGGGAGCGCTCCAGTTTAGAGGAGGCGCCACAGTCGTTCCTCCGAGGGGGTTACTGATCGTCACATTGTGGGCAGAGCGGAGAGAGGTAGGCGTATGCGTAAACGTGATGAAGGAGGGCTCGGTTGAGGATGCGATCCAGTTTGAAGGAGGCTCCACAGTCGTTCCTCCGAGGGGGTTAGTGATGGGTGAGCCGGGGCAGCGTGTGGCGGGAGAGGCGGTAGTAATCAGTAACCTCCCGATAAGGGGTGAGGGAGTCCCTAGTGGCGTAAACTCCTTGACGGGAAGTGGTCTCGTCAGGCGCACTGCCGCCTTATCAGCCCACTCCGCGCCGTCTAGTCCCGTGTGTACCGGTAACCACAGGAGCTCGGTAGGATGCTTGGGGTAAATTTAGATGCGGCGCTGAGAGGAGCATCTCTTGCCGGAGGCCCTGACCTTCCTGCGTCGTCGCGTTCCGCGTCCACACAGCTGCGTCTCTCCTCTGCTCGCCTCCTCTCCTCTCTCCGATAGCGAACACTCTCGCCCAACATCTGCGGGCGCGTGGCGCAGCGCACTCTCACTCCGCCGGTGGGCGGCGCTGCGCGCGGCGCAAGCGCGCTGTGCGCATGTGCAGCGCCCTCTCTCTCTGCGGTGTCCTCTCCTTCGGGCGCGCTGCGCATATAAACGAGTGCCCGCTCCGGCCGGTCTATAGTCGACGGTCGTCAGCGCTACGCTTGCTCATCTCTCCTCTCTCTCTCTCGTCTCTCTCTCTCTCTCTCTCTCCTCTCTCTTCCTCTCATCTATCTCTCTTCTCTCTCTCGCATTACCCGACGATGCTCACGCAATTCGGGTAATCGACCCAACGGAAACGCACAATGGAGCCCCCTTCAGCGTCGCATCACACCAGGGTTCCCGCGAGGGGAGATGGGCGTAATTTTGAAAGAGAAGTTTGCATACTAGCCTGGATATAGTGCCGCTAGCAAAATTTTTGATGGCCGTTTTGGATTTGGATAACATTAGATCAGGAGCAGGCCGGTGTGCGAGAACCAGGGCTATAGCCACCTCTTCCGCAGCATGTGGGGTTATGGTGGGAGCAGTGAGAGACGTGAGAGAAGTAGTAGTCGGCGAGGAGACGACAGCGATAGTGAAGGCCGGCTTGTGCCTCTGTGCTGCAGCATAAACGTAGAAGGTGTTTGGCGAGGGGGGAAAGTGGAAACGAGGGCACGCGCTCGAGCAGCTCGTCGGGCAGTGTGATAAGTAGGGTTCATATTACGGGGGAGTGGGCGGAATATTTTGCAGTCTCCGTAATCGGGTCGAATGCGAGCCGTGGGTTGCAATAAGAGAATGTATTTGTGCCTCCTTAAGTAAGAGTTAATTGGCGTATTCATGGGAGGCATACGACACAGGAAGCCAGCGACAACCTTACACGTATTATCACGGAGTGTGCAGTAGGAGTCGGGGGCACTATGGCTGGACAGGATTCTGGCAAACTCTCACAGGAGACGAAAGATCTAATTAGGAAACGGCAAACCATAACAATCTCCACTGTAGCTGACAGAATAGACCTAACGGAGCTTTCGAAGTTAATCAATAAGCGTAAGACAGCTGACATACGGAAGTGTAATATGGAGAGAATCGAATACGCCGTAAAGAACGGAGGTAGCCTGAAAGCTGTGAAGAGGCGTCTTGGCGTGGAGAAAAATCAGATCTATGCACTTAAAGATAAGCAAGGCAATGTCATCACAAATAGGGATAAAATAGTCACAGTGGCCGAGGAGTTCTACAGGGATCTGTACAGTAGCCGGGACATCCAGGATAATGCCGAACGAGACAGTACTTCAGAGGAGATAGACATCCCACCAGTAACGACCGAAGAAGTAAGGAAGGCTTTGAAAGAAATGAAAGGGGGCAAAGCGCCTGGTGAGGATCAGATAACACCAGAGCTCTTGAAGGATGGCTCTTGAAGCAGAGCTCTTGAAGCAGAGCTCTTGAATTAACTCGGGGGACGAATTGCAAAGCATGCTTTCCGCACTGGATGAACAGAGTAGAACCGTGGACCTGAAAATTAATATGCAGAAAACTAAAGTAATGATCAATAACTTTGGGACAGCACAGCGGTTTGAGATAGGTGGCGAGGCAGTGGAAGTAGTAAGCGAATATATCTACTTAGGCCAAGTTGTGACCCCAGATCCCAACCATGAGGCAGAGATAATTAGAAGTATGAGAATGGGGTAGGGTGCATTTGGCAGGCATTCTCAGATAATTAATAGCAGCCTACCATTGTCGCTGAAGAAGAAAGTGTATGACAGCGGCATCTTACCGGTACTCACCTACGGGGCAGAAACCTTGGAGGCTCACTAAGAGGGTTCAACTTAAATTGAGAACGACTCAGCGGGCAATGGAGCGTAAAATGATAGGTGTAACAGTAAGGGATAAGAAGAGAGCGGAGTGGGTCAGGGAACAAACACGTGTTAAGGACATATTAGTAGAGATTAAGAAGAAGAAATGGGCGATTTTAATAAAGTCTTCACTCACTCACTCACGTGGGCAGGGCATGTAATGCGAAGGAAAGATAAACGCTGGTCATTAAGGGTAACAGAGTGGATCCCTAGAGAAAACAAGCGCTGCAGGGGGCGGCAGAAAGTTAGATGGGCAGATGAGATTAAGAAGTTTGCGGGGATAAATTGGGTCACAGTTGGCACAGAACCGAGGTAATCGGAGAATAATGGGAGAGGCCTTTTGCCCTGCAGTGGGCGTACATAGGCTGATGATGATGATGATGATGATGATGGTGATGACGATGAAGTAGGAGTTGGTCAGATGTGTGTTTAGCAGGCGATGTATCTGGCCCGAACGGTGCGCTTAAGTTAATTCGCCCAGGGAGTTGTAGGTGCCGGTTGCCCATAGTTTGGCAGTGGATGCGTGAGGAGGCAAGCCGACAGCATCCCTGTAGGCCTTACAGATGAGTCCATCTGCTTTGGCGACCTCCGTGGTAGAGAGGGACAGATATGGGAGGGAGCACGTAATGCGGCTCCTTAGAAAGGCCTGGATAAATCGGCAGCGGTCTTTTCCCGTCGGGTCGTGGCCCCTAGCAGTTACACGCCTCAGGAGGCCTATGATCTGCGTTGCTTGTGAGGAAAGGGTGTGTAGGACCGATGTGTTTCGGCGATTGAATTGGATGACTAGGACGAGTATTTTTATGCGTTTAACAGTTGGTATAGGAGCATTATCCAGAAATACATGCAAGCTGGGTGCTGTTTTAGGGTTGGTAGCGTGTGGTGATAGTATGAGCAGTTCGGATATTGATGGCAATCATGTAAACGATGCCAGTTCATTTATTCATTCATTTATTCGCATCAAGTAAAATACATGATGCTGGAGGTCCGCAGAAAAAGCCGACTAGATGTCAGCTTGACGGAGCCGCCGACCTCCTTCCCCCCCCCCTTTCCCCCACTGGCCGCTTGAACAGCATTTGGAAACGTCCGAAAATCAAACAATACTGTTCGTTACAGCAATCGGGTTTGCAGGAAATCATTAAAATATAGTGACACAGAAACATCATAAAATACGGCATAAATGTTATTAAAATACAGTAGAAAATCACTAAAATACAGTGACACGGGAAAACAACCACCGAAAGTGTGGCTCGGACGATTGCAATAAAAAGAGCATCAAACACAACGGAAAGACATATATTTGCCGCTTTCGTCAGTGGCAACCTAAGAACATAAAATGCACGGAAACCTCATCAAGGAAAAAAAAATCAAGCACACATCAAAATACACCAACAAACAACATTCTCAGGAGGAGATGAAGAAATTCCGCAGATTCCTAAAGGTGATACCTTCTAATGCTATGTTTCTAGAAAGAAATGTGTTGAGCATTCTTGGTAGTCGGTTTTTCGAGCATTGTTGTCCGTAAGATGTCCTGTATGTCAAAACGCTCCAATGTTTTGTGTGCCGCGTGTTGTACACAATATTGTTTGGTTTTAGTTTTTCCAGGTGTTTAAGGATAGATCTGCCAATTTTTAGTTCTTGTTTATAAATCCTACACAGACGGTAGTCGAATATTGTGGTAACCGGAAATACATTGTATTTTTCGAATAAAGATTGTGTGTGGTGACGGAAAGAAATGTTTTCGAGCATTCTAATGATCTTTTTCTGTAGCCGGTGAATTTTTTGCAAGTTTTCCTGAGTAGTTGTACCCCAGGCCAAATGGCAATAGTTTAACCTTGAAGAAAACAATGTGTTATATATGAGCAATATAATTTTAGGCGGTAGAATATGTTTATGGCGGTATAGACGGCCAACTATTTCAGACAATTTTTTGCTAGTAATGTTACGTGCTCATCCCAGAATAAATGTTCATGAAATATGACTCCGAGTGTTTTTACTGACGGTAATATCTCCGCTTTGGCAGAGTTTAAAGAAATAACATTGCCAATTATTACCGGCTTATTTCTGGCGCGGAACAATACTGCTTCGTTTTTAGACTGCTAAAATTTAAACTATTTTGCTCTGTCTATGATTCTAGTTTCCGCAAAGTTGAGTTTGCACTTACAATTAATTCGTTCGCCGATTTACCATGGAATAATATACTCGTGTCATCGGCATAGATGATAAACTTTGCGCATGATGATACGCCAGTAATATCGTTTACGTAGATATTAAAAAGAAAGGGTCCCAGCATGCTGCCCTGCGGTACTCCACTTTTTACTCGACAAGGTTCCGACCAAAACCCATCCAAGGCTACGATTTGATTACGATCTTTGAGGTAAGATTTAATGAAGGAGGCTGCCACACCACGTATACCGTAGCGCTCTAGCTTCCGTACTAGCAAATTGTGGTTGGTATGGTCGAATGCTTTTGTTAAATCAATAAATAGACCGAGTACCATGTTTCCTCGGTCTAATTAAGACAAGATATGTTCTTTTTGATCTATCAGTTTCGATCAGTTGTACCGCTGAGACTCCTGTTTGAACTGTTGCTTCTATATCCGCGTCGCTGCCCCCTGTTACCTAAAGGGTGATGTCATCAGCGTACATAAGCACCAAGATGGCCAGCTGGGCGAGTTGGTATTGGTTCATGGTGATAGAAAAATAGCCAGCGCAAGGGAGACGAGGACGAGGAAGGTAGGAAGGAAGGTAGGAGGAAGGAAGGCCGCGCTGTGTCTGTTACCTTCATCATCCTCGTCTTCCTTGCGCTGGCTATTTTTCTATCACCATGAGCGTACATAAGATAGCATACCCGAGCGATATTGTTCAGGATGGGGGAAGATGGAAGACAGCGTGGTTAAAGAGGAGGGGGGATAGTACTGACCCTTGTGGAGTGCCGATGAACGGGAGTTGGTAGGTGGAGGATTGGAAGTCACTGAATTTGTAGCGTGCTGTGCGATTTGAGGGGTATGCCCTTACGTAATTGTATGTATGATCACCAAGAGCTATGCTGGCAAGGCCTCGAGGTTTGGCTTGATGAGTTACCTAATCAAATGGTTTTTGTAAGTCTAGGGCTAACATGGCCGAATAGTTGTGTTTGGAAGGTTTCTGTAGGAGATCCGTGTACAGATGCAGGTGTACGTCATTAGCCGCAAGGCCTGCACGGAATCCATACATGTGTGGGGAACGTAATTGTTTGTCCTCAATGTAGTTATTGAACCGAGCAAGTGATCTTCGCTCCATCAGTTTTCCTAAGCAGGGAGTTAGCTGTTGGCCGCGAGGCCCACCACTGGAGAGGCCGGCGCTGCGATCGTTTTGACGTCACTTGTAGGATCACCGTTTCTATCTTGCTGCGTAGTTGGCTTGCAGCGCGTGACACTTCGCTTAGGGAGCGCGTTCTAAAAGCACCTTCGTGTTAATTTCCTTCGTTTGAAGTTAATTCTCAGTGCGTCAAGCGCAGTTCGACCTAATGGTGACTGTATAACCGTATCAACTGTGGTAGATTATCCGCAAACACCATGAGCGTGGTGGTGTATTACGCATGCGACCGCAGCGTAAGCAGCGGCTTGTTTCCCCGATCAACAATGGTGGACTACGACGATCGCTGAGTGGAGTTTCTAGATTTCCCTTGTTTTCAAGAAACGTATAAATCAGGAAATCGTGCAGCGTTAACTGCTCGCAGAAGCACACGCACCCGCCGTGCCTGCCCGCACAGCCGACGGTGCGGCTCGAACCGACGCAGGTCGCGGCAGCAACAACTTGTCGCCGCTTTTTAAAATCACACAAGTCGTGGAAAAGAAGTTCCAGATTGGTGAAAGTGGATGTTAGTGTGATGAAAAATTCTGATAGGTAGTGTCATCAGCTGTTTTTTTTTCAAAGCTATGCTCAAATACCTGCCGCGATTTACGCCGACCGGCCGCGGAGGTCGGTCCCGGCAGCGCCGGCCCGTTCACGCACGGTGCGGCGAGCGGCCGAAGGATGGCTATGCTTGCGCGCAAGAATCGGCCGAGGCCGTGCAGGTATCTTGATCGTCGATCGCTTCAACGGAAATCACCGCGCTTACAGAGTTCCCAGCGCGGTGAAACGTTCTGTTAGGGACTGTCACTCGCAACTCTAACGGCGATGAAATATCTGCTGCGACGTCAAGCCTAAAGTTCCCAACATCCGATTACGTGCATCCGAAGCCGGCTGCGAGCTGCTGGCGAAGGCCCTCCCGTCGCGCACGCGCGTGTTGCGTTTGGGTTCCTCTAACTTCTTGGGGGCCCCCAACGCTCGCTTCTCTTATTCTAAATATCCCCATTACCCGAAATCATTAACGACGTGTTTCGCCTCGTACGCAGCCTCGCCTTCTGTGAGAAGTCGTGAGTCTCGAAATTGATGCTTGTGAAATGCCGGCTTACTGTAAACATACAAAACACGCTGCAATTATAAATTACCACGCCGAGCACCTAATGAAAACTAACTATAGCCTTGTCCGAACCCGCTCGAAGGCGTTAAAAACTCGCGTTCATACCGTTCATACATTGCGGACAAGTCGCGAAAAGTAAACATCAGCCGTGCAGAGTACAGGCTACGGCAGTGATCGTTAATTAAATCCGGGCATGACTATAAAAACATCGCAGGGGAAATAGGCACTGATTAAGCCAAACTGCAGACCATAACAATACTTTTAAGCATGTGCGGCGAAGCAATCTGATCACCGTCCTCGCGTCATTCATTTACCGGGCAATACGAGCAGTTCGCGCGGTGAGATCATAAGTGAGCGACGCGTGTCCGTCGCTGTTACAAGGTGTTTGCTTGCACACACATGTCCGGTCACAAGTATTTCATAATGAATTTACAGCGTACTTTTCTCGGCATCAGTTGCATCATATGGCTGCGTATGTAAGAGCTGTGGGTCGCGATGGTAGCAACTACCTAAACGCGGCGGTGTCGCCGGGAATAAGCGAGTCGCTGATTGCTTGCCCGAATTATTTGGTTTACACACAACATTTTGGTAATTTGCATCAAATCCACAAGGAGCGGGCGAGACGGTGGACACAACAAAAAACACGCTTCAGCATACGCACGGGAAATGTGTTGTAGCAGACGACAGCGCGATTCGGCGTCCTACAAGTGACGTCACTCGTAGGTGGCGCCACGGTATGTCCTCGAGGCCAATACAGGCCGAAGGTTGGTCTGAAAGAGGGGTTCCCGGTTTGAAGATTAGAGTGACCTCGGAGTGAGCAAACTGGGGGGAGGGTGCATGCTTCCCAGTAGGCTTTAAACAGATCGGCAAGATATTCTATTGAAGGATCGTCTAAATTGTGGAGCATTTTATTGGTAATTCGGTCACCACCGGGAGCTGACTGCAGTCGGAGGTCATGTAGGACTGCCCTCACTTCCGCTTCAACGATTGGTAGATCAAGGGGTTCGATAGGGGGACCAGTGTATTGAGGCAGTGGCTCAGATGAGCCTGTTTGGACGTACTGCTGGGTTAGTGCATGGGGCCAGGTGTGATTGGAGTCGGTTAACTGGTAGGCGAGTTGGATTATACGAGTAGATTGGATAGTTCGAGAGGAAGTAAGGTCCATCAGGTGTCTTAGGAGAGCCCACGTGCGCTCGTGCTGAGGCCATTTCGAATGCTACCGCATACAGTGCCCCAGGCTGCCTGGACTAGTGTTTGAGTGTGGGTTTCTATGGCCTTTACGAGGTGGGCAATGGGGGTTTTCAGTCGCCTGTTATAACGTTGCTTTCGCTAACGACGTTTAGGGGTGCACATATGGTGTATTCTACATGGGGAGATGGTATGGCTGGGTGTAGGGGATGTTGGTGCATGTGAGCATCGTGGAGAAGTTATTGTGTCCACTGTGATAGAGGTGTAAGTGTTGGGTCAGTGGAGTTAGCAGAAGCACTCAATTCCCTGAGGGTAGTCCAATCGGTTATGTAAGTTTGAAGCTTGCGCGGGGGGTTAGGGGGTTAATTAGAAGCTTGCAACTGTAAAATGTGGTGATCGCTGCCTATAGTGTATGGTCTAGACGCTGCCAGGTGGTCGCCCCTGTGCTATAGGCGATCGTGATGTCCGGTGTAGTGTCTCTTTGTACGCTACTTCCTTATCGCGCTGGCTGATGAGGAGGTGTCTCAGGAGTGAAATGCTGAGTTTGGAGGAGCTCCTAGAGGTTCCTTCCTTTCTTGGTATCGCGTGGGTAGCCCCAGGCCATGTGGGGAGCGTTGAAGTCCCCAGTAACTACGAGGGGGTAATGCGCAGCATGGGCTTTGGCGGCTACAAACAGGGGTTTGAAGTTGTGTTGTTGTTCGGAGGGTTTACTATACATGTTGAGTATGAAAATGGGGAGTAGCATGCTGTTGGCGGGGAACATAGTTAAGAAGTCGTGGGGGATGGGGCTGTCAACAAGGCTGTTCCGTTGAGCTGAGATGTGGCGCTGTACGACAATGGCTGTGTCGTATACCGACGACACTCTGCTGGGCCGGCGGGGCTTTGTATAGTGATGATGTGGGGTTGTTCGTTTTGGGACTCAAGGACGCATTCTAGGGGGTTCTCTTTCTGCCGAAACCACGACAGTTCCACTGCCAAACCAAAAATCCTTTACGGCGAGCTACTATCAGTTATGTCAAAAGTAGGAGCGGTGGCAGAAGGACTGGTATTCGTCTGTGCGGCTTTTTCACGGAAGTGCATGGACACCTCTTGTGTTATGAATTCCATATGTGATTGCATTGTATCTTGGCTCTGCAAGAGGCTTTGGATAAGTTGAGCTTGCTCTATATGGAGCTGCTCGAGGCGCGTGAGCCTCTCTTCCCACGGGGTCGCATTTGCAACGTGCTCAGGGGGTGACTGGGCCTTTCGCTTTGGAGGAGGTTCTGCATTTGGCTGGGAGCGCGAAGTTGAGTCAGGGTTTATCGTAAGGAGGCATTTTCAGCTCTCCTTGCCGTGAGCTCGGCGCGCATGCCTTGCATTTCTTGCAGTACAGCAGGCGGAAATTGGGAGGCGGGTGCTGATGGTATGTGGGGTTGCTCAGGGACCGCTGGATTGGGGGCCCTTGACCCGCTCACCTGTGAGAGATTGCTTGGCTGGCGGGAGGGTCCAGGCGGGAGAATCCTAGGTCCGTTTCTAATAGAGAGGTGGTAGCGTGGCTCTTCGATGGGTGGTTATGGCTGCTCTTGAGGGTTGGTTTTGGTGTAGTAATCATTCGGCAGGGAGCGCTGTCGATGGTTGTTCTCGGGGATCCTGCTATGTTGGAGGTGACTCGAGTAGGGTTCTTCTTTCTGGTGTTGGTTCTTCGTGGTATGCCGTTGTAACATCTGTGCATACGTTGGTTTGGGTCTTGGACGAAAACGTCGAGGACAGTCCGGAGAGCCCGTGACGTGTGCTCCGTCGCAGACAACGCATTTGGGAGCTCATGCGTGTGTTTCAGTGGCGTCAGGAGTACCGCACGTTGGGCATGGGTGGGGAGGGGGGTGGGGGGGTTCACGGTGGGCAGACATCCTGCCGCGTCCAGTGCTCCAGAACAGGTTTCCAGTTTTCCGCGCAGTTGCTTGCATCGGTGGGTCATCCACCAATGAAAGCGCGGCCGCTTCTGTGTGTGTGTGCGCGAGTGTACGCGCGCGCGTGCGTGCGTGCGTACGTGTGTGTGTGTGTGTGTGTGTGTGTGTGTGTGTGTGTGTGTGTGTGCGCGCGCGCGCGCGCGCGCGTGTGTGTGTGTGTGTGTGTGTGTGTGTGTGTGTGTGTGTGTGTGTGTGTGTGTGTGTGTGTGTGTGTGTGTGCATGTGCGTGTGTGGGGGGTGCGCGCGTACGTGCCTGCGTGTGTGTGTGCGCACACGTGCGTGGGTGTGCATGTGCGTGTGTATTCGCATGTGTGTGTGCGTGTGTGCGTGTGTGCGAGTGTACGAGTGTGTGTGTGTAAGTGTGTGTGTGTAAGTCTCGGAGATAGGGCTGTCACTAGGTTACTTCGAGATTGCAAATGGTGTTGACGGCATTTGGCCCGGTGTGCCCCAGATGTTTACCTCAAATTTCTTCAATGCCTCGATCGTATTTCTGTAATGAATATAGAAGTACTCAGATACAGGACCGCGAAATTAACGCTTGCTGAAGTAGTGTGTCTGTTTAAGTGTCGCGATTGCGTCTGAGGCCAAGGAGCGCTACGTTGGTTGTTCACAGTTGTTTTTTGGTGAGAGATGGGGCATCCATTGGTGGTAGTACTCTGACATGCCGAGTTTCCAAACAGCGATAAAAATTCTACATCGTAATGGCTAACATTTTGACAGATATGTAGTGCACAGATGGGAGGTGGTCCCAGTGTCATGTGTCGGTAAGAGAATGACCCTGCAGGGAATATCATAGAGTGAGCGCTCACGTGCCTTCAGATTTGGTAGCACTGGCTCAAGAACGCGGAAGCAATACGAAGTGCATTCTAACTGTGTCAATCAGACGGCTACCAAATAGAAGCGCACAATCTAACCAGCAGCATCACGTTTGATGCTCCGAGAAAAAAAGCCCTTAAGCCCTATCCCGTGGCACTTCCAGATTAACAAGTAAAATGGGTACCTTCTTTCTAATTTTGATATTTTGTGTGTAATGACACCCAAACCTTTCCATAAGCCCTCCCTTTGCTGATCATCGTAACAGGATACCATGAGGTCAACGCCTTAACAGATTACTGGAAAGTTAATTGGCTTTTAAGACGCGTTCTGCGAACTTATCACGCCCATTCCTGACTTAAAGACCCAAACAACAAAGTTAAAAAATAGGTGTCTTGATGTTTACGCGCACGGGTCATTCCAACATTTATGTGAAAAGGGTGCTGGCTTAAAGTTTAAAATATGGAGAACGCGCTCTTTAAGCTGTAGTGTGTACACAGGTAGAAGACAAACACCGCATTACTACAGGGCTACGACAGGGTACATATGACATGCCCCAACTTAATTGAATGTCATACGCTAATGGCAATATTCAGGAAATCAAGTTTTAATGTCAAACGCGTCTACCTTATAATAAAATGAGTTTCAAAGCAAACCACCCAAAACAATCCATGCTTGTTTAAATTTCAGCTGCCTTTTTTCATATAAGGCACTCACACGTTTCCTTTCTCTTCTGGGCGAACTATTCGAATTATTACGATAGTCGACTCTGTGGACAATATGTCGAGACACGATCAGCGCACTTGTCTTGTTCTAGTCGCTGTGTGCGTAATTGCAGTGGTGTGCGCAGGTGAGTAACAATGAGTTTGTGTAAGGGGGCCCGCTGGTTGGTAATTCATGAGCTTTACAGGGCGAAAATGTTACCGATCTCGAAAATGATACCCATTTAACTAATCTACTTAAACTACATATCCTAGTGATTTGACTGATAAGTTTCAGTGGCTACCTGGACCTTATGGGATGAATGGGAATGTGGTGGCCGACGAAACAGCTTGCGCGGCCCACACCCAATCTAGCGTCATCATCCCGATTCCTTTCTCTCGACATGACGCCGCGACACTTGCGTATTCCGTGGCGCGGAAGTCACAACTCTCGATATGGACGGACGGAACAAAACATTATCAGCCATTATACAGAATTGATCCCGCCTTGACCTGTCGAATGCCGTGTGGCCTGGGAAAGCGCCATGAGCAAGTCGTTCACCGCATTCGCCTCAACGTCGCTTTTACCAGTCACTATTTGCACAAGACGCGTCGAGTTGCCTCCCCTCACTGTCAAGTATGCAGTGTGTGTGAGGACATAGAACATGTACTGTGTGTGTGTCCCCGTTATGACACACCGCGGCTAACCTTGAAGACAACTTTGGGACTGCGTGCTGATGCACTATTGGAGCTTTGCGACGCCATTGGTCCATGACACTCAACTGCCGCGGCAACTCGGAGTACACGGGCTTTGGTGTCATTTCTCCGTGATTCCGGCCTGAACAAAACTCTGTGAATGTTTGCCTTAACTTCACTTCTGTTTGTGCGCTGTGTGCGTGATCCTGCGTTTGTCAGTTTGTGTGGTTATTTGGTTTTGTAGTGTCTATATGAGTTTTTGTGTCTTCGTTTCCTTTCAATTTCGCACATCTCATGTTCATGTGGAGTAGCAAGCCAAGATCGCTGCCAGGCTGACTTCTCTTCATCATCAAAGGCATTCCTCCTCCTCCTCCTTAAGTATCAAGTCACGTTAGGCCCTAGAAACGGTGCTTATTATCGTGTAATCTTCTCGAGATAAATATGCAAATGATGAGACAGATAAGCTGGAGGTCCAAATCATTTTCTGAACAGCGCGCGGCTTTGGTAGTGACCGCGTGCGAATTGCACACGCACCGGGACGTCCGTTTTCCAACCCCTCGCGATATAAAACACCTCAGGCTCCGAAAACACGTAGATCCTCGAGAGTTTTTGTTCTCGGACCTCAAAACTACGTACACGTCTAGCCGTTTCAACTTCACTTAATGGTGATATTTTTTTAGAAAGACTGATTACAGAAGCGGGCGAGCTCAACCGAGGGAGAGGCTTTTGGGGCCGTGCCCCGCAGTTGGCTGCACATCGCAACAAGTAGCAATGTAGAAGCATATATACAACAAAAAGGTGGTATATATTTCACTACAAAGGAAGGAGGGAAACGTAGAGAAAACAAGATTTGCAAATATTTAAAAATATATATTTGAATCAATACGTTGTGAAACTCCATGTTCACTGCGTAGTTTCCCAACATAAGCTACTGTGGATGACTACTGACCAAAACCAGTCTAAATGGCACAGCAGTACGCATAGACGGGACATAATAAAGGCGCCACCGCTAACCATACTTAGTTCGTAACCTCAGTAACACAAACTTATCTCGCAAACGGAGGTTGCGCTCAAATGTCTAATGTTTGCAAGTCTTGATACCATGTATATTTTAGAATCACTGTATTTTGAAACTACACAGAAAAAATGACGAAAGCTCACACTAACGCGTAAGGCTTGAAAATAGCGAAGCTGTACGCAACCTTCACGACAGTCACGAAGGTGTAAGTCCACTATTGCAGCCAATTTGCTCCTTCGATGCCTCAAGGACCTTTACTCCGTAATTAAAGCTTTACGTATGAGCTTCTTTGATTTCTTTCGGAAGTGATAATCATTGGCCATTACCTAGGAGGGACGTGTTCCGAGCAAGTGCTGCCACGATTACGGAGTTTCTTTTTTTTTTTCGGCCAATCTTGGCCGATCTCCCTAAGTGGGTATGCTTGGTTTGGCGAACGTGTGCAGGCGACGCTGAGCGTCGTCGCGAGGCGCGCAGCACACACGAACGCTGGGCATTTTCTTCGTTTTGTTAACTGCCGGGCGGTCACCGCGAGGCTCGCGCTCACGGGCGCGCACTTGGCAACTGGTATTTTAATTGGCGGACACAAAACATTATGATTTGCTAAACAGCTTCTCTGCTAAAAAAGGCGTACGTAAGAATTGAAAGACGTCAGCTTGCGAGTATTGTGATAAGATTCTACATTCTCAATTGAACTAAAATAATTGGCAGGTGATCTTTTTTCATAGATCAGTGCACTGTGAAAACAACAAAGTCCACAACACTCTATAAGCAATCGCAAGAAAATCATTTACAGGCATACAAGAGGCTCATGCTGTTATGGAGTATATTACAAGTAATATAGAAGCCAGGCCACATCTAAGTCAAGCAGTAAATCTACGTACTTGACTGTAGCCGCAGGTGTGATTGGACTACAAGCGCAACGGACGTCGTTATTATATTATACGAAAAATCCGAACATGGTAGCGCACTCAGCCCCATTTCAGCCACAAAATACGTTTTTTTAAGTAAATAAAACGCAACAAAAATTTAACAACTTTATAATTTTGCGTCATCGGTACGTGCTATGTGCAGGAATGACATGGTATCAGCCAACGCTAAACCATGTTTTTCAGGCTATTAACTGCATTAGCATTGAAGTCGTACCATCAAACGAAGCTGAAGGCACCACTACAATCTCCTACTCATGGTCGGCGGCCGCCGATAGCACAAATGAGATTCATTGCCATTGTAAAGACTTCGCCGGAAGGTGGCTGGGGAGTCGCCACTGATGAATGTTTTCCTTAATGTCTCGAACATTTGTTTGAAATTTGCAAAGCAATTTGTCGCATTTTTATCGGGAAAAAACACCCTTTGAATGAACTCAAATCTGGCCCCTCTAAGGACCTGACGAATTCTCCAAAAAAATTAAAAGCTTTTTAGAGGCGGAGCATCTCATGCTCGGGGCTGTGTCCCTCCCTCCCTTGTCGTCCGCCGTCCGCACTCTTCTGCGCATGCGCGTCTCTTCAGCCCCGTCAGCGTTTGGGCTGACGTCAGCGCAGCCCACTATAAAAAGAAATAGTCAGGTGGCGCCCGGTTTCGATCCCACGACTCTCCGGCCGCAGCGGGAGGTACGTGGCGCTCTTCCCACTGCGCTACAAACCGAGACGGGAGCATGCGCTACGAACGCGCCTTATGTCTTTCACTCATTCAAACTACGTGAAGAAGCTGCTGATACAACGGAGGCACGCGAAGCTGAACGTCAACGGAAACGACGAACTGAAAACTAATGGGAACTTCAGTCGACCCCATGGCTGCTTCGCATAGAGTTCCCCTACGGGAAGATAGTGTAATTTTTTTTATTTAATGCAACTGCTTAACGAGCTCCGCTGTTCTGCCTCTGTAGCCTAGAGGTAAAATCTTGGGTTTCGGAACAAATGCCGCAGGTTCAAGCCTTAGTAATGCCATTATGTTCAAAGCGAAGCTTTCTATGTCTCAGTAACGGTGTCCGGCCCACGGCAAAACGCAGTCCAGAAAAGCAAACCTTACACAAGTGCTTAAAAGACGCTCTACGTGGTTGGAATATAACCTGGATTCCTGGCGTTACGAAGCCGACGTCTATCCAATTGCGCCATTGCGACACGGTCGACACGGAGCGCAATTTTAAAGCGAAGTTTCCTTGGTCTCACTGATGGCGTCCGGCGCACCGCAAAACTCTGGATAACAATGAGATTACTTTAACGTCGACGTTTTGAAACGGGAAGTGAATGCATCTTTATACAGGTGAACAACACGCTCAAGATGCAGACGCTACCGAAACGAACGACGCTTAACGTTCTTGCATAGATCTGAAGTTTGCAAACAATCTGTGTCGCGTTGCAATGGCAGAACCTCTAACCATCTACCCCAGCAATCACAAGCCCATACCTGTGCAAATGTAAAGTTGTCGATGCAGGTGGGAACGTGTAATATATAACAACGTCTGGTCTCAATGAAGACAATCTCTTTAATACGTGTCTTTCTTCAACTTCACGATTAAGTGCTACCGTCGGCCATCACTCCACTGTATTCATTCGTTGTTTGATTTTGGCACTTTGCCATTTTAATCGCATGCGAGAAAGCTTCGCGTTTCGACCATCGTTTGTTGTTACGCGGAAGGGTGTTATTTTTCGCCCCTTCTGTCGTTAGGCCCCACCCGACTGATTCGAGAGGGGAGGAGTATAAACCGTTCGTCGCTGCCTACACTGATGTCACTAGATAAGGTGACACTAATCTAGACTGACCGTTCTTGTTTGATCGACTGTGATCTCGATTTGTTGGAACTTTCTGGAAAGGACTGCGGCCCCTACACATGCACCAAAAAAAAAAAAAACACCGCGGCATTCTATTCGCCAATTTCTGAGTCTAAGGGTCGGCTTTCTGTTTGCAGAATTGTCGTGCTCGCGCAGCCTAATGGTAGTGGGGCGACCGGTTTGTCGCCAGCCTGTGGTCACACCCAGCTGTCATATCTAAGAAATGAAGGGCGCGTTTCGGTCTGTTTCTTTTGTATGCCACACAGGCTATCTTATTTGATAGGAACAGTCTGTAACCATGTCATCACTCGAAAGGAATATTTGTGTTGTATCACCGATGTTCTAGATCTCATTGGAAGTTTGGCGAAGCATTATTGCCGAAAGCTAAATTCTCGCAAAACAACATTGTGGTATCGATTCGCCGACACTCACCAGCACACGTCTTTTTGTTCACTGCTGCTTCGCCGCTTGTGTATTCTTTGAGTTGTTAGCGGGGCACAAGTTCTATCCAACAAATTCTGCTCTTTGAAGAAACCTGGGCGGTCCTTGGCTACGTGACATCCGGTAGACGTGCTGGGTACATGAACCCTAAGCCCTCGGCAAGTCGCCACTGAAGTCCCTCCCGGGCCGACCATCGACTGCAAGGTCTCCCCCAATGTACGGTCTTCTTCAGGACAGGTCGATGAAAATGAACACAGCGACAACGCAAACCCTGAGAGTTACTCCTCCATGGCTCTGCAATAGCGCCGGGAATCACCATCGTTCTTGGGATTTCCTGAGGAAGACCCAGAAAAAGGGTTGGAGAAGCTAGAGCCTGTCCGAATTTTCAACCGGTGTGATGACAGAGAAACCCTGAGGCAAGAGTTTTTTTCGTGCCTTGGGGACTCAGCTCGAGTCTGGTGGGAAAACCACGAGATTTCGCTAACATCACGGAGCATCTTCAAAGCCGATTTTTTGATAACGTCCGAGCTTTTGCTGCAGACGGGAACCCAACCCCCTAACAAAGGTGTTGTACTGTCTTTTTAAAACATAAGCATGCTGTTCAGACGAACAGACCTCGAAATGGCAGAAGAGAAAAAGCTGCGCTTTCTGATGCGAGGCGTTAAACAAAAGCTCTTCGCTGGACTCATTCGCGACTCCCTGAAAACCATCGCTCAGTTCGTGACCGAGGCTTCCGCAATTGAAAATACCCACTTCATACGCTCGAGGCAGTACTATCGACCCCTCAACACGTTTTTTGGAGAACCCCGTCGACGCCACTTAATCCACGACGGACGTCTTAAGGGAAAGAATCTACGCTGTCGTTCGCGAAGTACTTCAGAAACTTTTTCCGACAACACCGCAACCCACCGTCTCTTTCCTCCCCTATGTCATCCGGGAAGAAGCGCAGCAAGCACTTGGGACTTGGAACCCCGCGAGCCGCAAGCCATGCATATGCCGCTGTAATACGTCGACTTCCCCAGCCCGTACTTTTTCGCCCGGAGGCTCCGTACTACCGTCCCTGGTCGCCTGCCCGACCACCTACGGTGCAACCCCCTTCTCCCCGCAAGCAAGACCGACGTGTGACTAACTCAAGATCGTCGTCCGTTGTGCTACCACAGAGGAGAACCCGGGCACTTCTACCGTCGCTGCCCTCACAAACAACGTGGCCTCCGAGGTTTCTCCGTCGACGCCCCGCGCCGCTTGCCTGGCTGATGGCCTAATGAGGTCAACGAGTACAAGTCGCAGACCAGCCGTAACCCGCCGCACTTAAACCGTTCGCCGTCGCCTTAGCCATACGGATCAACGAGCCGCCGCAGCAACGCCGACTTCGCACGTGGATGGCCCCCAAGACCTGGAAGGGGAGACTAAAAGCAGTGCAGGGTGTTTTCACGAGGGATGGGACCAGCGTGGCCGGTCGACATCTTTCATTTTCACCAAAATATCACACATAGCTCCTTGTGCATATATGGAAAACATTTGGAAGTTATTTTGTGGACAAAAAATTCCCCTTCTTCAAAACTAAAAAAATAACCGAAGCTTGATCCGGTCAGTGACACGTTGAACGGCTGGCGGAAAGTTTAAAACTTCTTCCTCTGTAATATAAAAATTACTGCAGCTATCGTCCTAGTTTTTTTTAATGCAAGGACTTTGCATACTCTTAAATCATTTACCCTATTCTTGTTTGCTACGCAGAAAAAACCTTTGTTTTAAAAATTCCCAGAGAAGTAGGGGCTTTTTGTTCTGCATCTGAATAAGCTAGGTAGTTCACATTTTTCAGTGTTGTTCTTCTATCCATGGTCAACCTTCATGCCAGTATTAGTTTATGTGGTCAAGACAACTTCATTTGAGAAAAGCACTGTACTGCAGCTAGGTAATGCATTTTGGTATATATCGAAAACAAACTAAACAAGGCTATCTTCGACTTTTATCACTCGTTCACAAATTAAAGCCAAGGCTGCTCATATCACTTACATTAAAAACATGTTGCACTCTTTTTGTTATTCTGCAGCTACGAAGGACAAATATGGCCTATTTAGCAGTACTTCGGTGGCATACGCAAGTCGTTTGTAAGACGTTTATGACGGTAATGTAGGGCTAGAAATGTATGTTACAACAAGAAATTGCTAAACAAACATTGTGGTGAGCATGCGTTGTTGAAATTAAGCGCGAACAAAGTACCCAGCATGTTAACAAGTGGTATCCCCAAGTGGATCGTTCAAGCTAGTGCCCTCGCTTTTCCGGATGCATCTCTTGCTGCACTGCCTGACTGTTTTTTTTTTTTTTTTTGCGGGCGCTGTGTAGGCCCACTCGCATGTACAGAGATTGTAAGGTGAGGTCCGGACTTCTCGGGAGCGAAAGGGGAGCATAGGCTATGCGTGAGCCGAGTCTAACTTACAGCGTCCGGGGAAGCGTCGGAAATAAAGAAATACTGGAGGAAGGCGGGTGAACTTCCTGCTTAGTTTCAGTAGCATTTAATCGCATGCTTCCCAGCAAAACAAAAAGTATGAAACAAAACATATAACTACTACCTTAGCCGCCGTAAGCGATAACAGGAGGCGGCTTGGAAAACGCCGCCCAATCTACGAACAGTTTCTGCGTGATCATCTCCTCCGACGATTCACGCACATGGACGCGCCCAGGAAGGCTCAATGGCTTAAGAGCAGTGAGTAGCACCTACTTTGTGCGAATTATTTTAGAGGGCATAAGAAAAAATTTATCACGAAGGAACTTCCGTAGCGTGAAAGATCTGGACACTGGAACCAAAGATCCCGTTCAGCCAACGAACTAGCTTGTACAATATGGCCTGTATTTACGGTCACTAGACGGCTACCACCCTACGACTATTACCATCTAAAACGCCTTAGTTGCCGCTAACCCACGATTTACTACATCGATAAACTCACTGCCCTCTCGCTTCATGCTCAAACAAACGACAGTGGAGACGTACCGCCTCGTCGGTGCTAAGTGTTCTGCGGTAGCATTTGGTGCCCCAGAGATACTCGGTAACCAGTTCGTGTGGACTCAAATTTTCATTGAACAGACAATTACACATGGGTTCATTTCCCGGGATCCGAAAAAAGCACGAATACCAGATCGGAGAACTGAAAGGCATATATTTCGAAAGAAGGATAATTTGCGGTCCTGGTTAATTAAAGGCATTTTTGTAAATACTCCATAACTTCGTTGCGTTGCATAAAAAATTTTCGCCAATTATTTACCCGAGTGGTGTCTAAAAAATTAGCAGTAGCTTAGCTTGTTTATGCCAGGATATACGTAGCGTGAACTAAGGTTCAGCAATCCGATCCAATTCAGTCCAGTCCAGTCAGGTCCAGTCACTGCAACTCGCGCATCCGCAGCACGGCTCTTCAGAAGCCACGCGAAACGGCTATCAAGCGACTCCGGCGCAGCGTCAGACTTGGCTACTGCGCAACGGAGGCGCACAGCTGGGCACGCGCCGGCGCCAGGGCGCTGCCGCGACTATGACGTCACTCCTCTGGAATGTGCAGACCGGCGAATGTGCAGACCCAGTTCTATCACCCGTCCTCCAATTGTATTAGATTTCCAATCCAATCCAATCAAATCCAAATTCAATCCAATCTAATGCTCCTCGCGTTTGCGCAGCACGGCCCTTCGGGGTCCACGCGAAACTGCGCAACCTCCGCCAGTGTAGCTTACGCTACAAAAGGCCAGGTCTCGAATTGCGCACATGAGACGCGACCAGCCAATCATTATATACGCGACAAAAACACATCCCCCCCCCCCCCCCCGCCCTTGCGAATGACGGCAGCGACACGGCGCGACAGCAACCCGGCGTTGCCAAACCGCCATTAGGACGATGAGAGGGACGACGCGAAGCCACCGAACATCAACGCGTCCCCGCCGTGATACGACGTCCCAACGAACGCGAAACTCAGGAACTACTTGTGATTTAAAGCTGTTCATAGACAAAATAGGCGTAAGCCGCACCGTGCGACAGACACGGGAGCCGGCTATTCATTGATACACAAAATTTTCAGAAACGTTATGGCAAGTTGGGGCGGACCGCACATACGCACAGCAGGAAGCCATCTCACCAAGCCTGGTGGAACATGTTCGTCATGCATTACCATAAACGGAATTACGTACTCTCCTGCCTTCGCCATATTGCCTAATAGCTCCCTCGACGTAATATTTGGCATAGACTTTTCGTTCAGTTTCACCGCCAATCGCGCCGTGAAGCCCGAACCAAGCCCGGAACAACTTACTTCTCTAAGGATTGCCGATTACCACGTAACTCTGCCTCCCCGCATGCTTATAGTAGTCGTCTACTTCAACGACGGTGCTCACACCCAAGCTACCGTGGAGAGTGGAGCTTGCTTATGGAGCGTGGAGTCGCCGCCTCAAGAGGTATTGTGCGTTTGGAGCAAAGGAAAACCCAACTTGTGATTGCGAATTACGCCGAGGAATATCAGGACATAAAGAAGGGCGCTTTAATGCATTCCTAGAAGAAGACCAGGAAGAAAGTAACGTGATCGCCGTAGGCGACTTTCAAGGCGAATCGGATGCCGTCTTGAAGCCTGCTCACCTTTTATTCCACTTACTTGCCCTACTCTTAGCTACCCTAATAGATTTGCTTCCTCCCCCCTATCTCCCCGTCACCCCTGTTTAAAACTTTCATTGCTCCCACCCCCCGTTTTCCTCCCCGCGATGTTCTAAATTCTAATCCGTATGATTATTCCGCCTGCGTACCAATCCATCCCAACTTTTCCTCCACCGCCATTCCAGTCAGCTCGTCGTCACCTCAATGGCCTTGCAGTTTCGTTCCCCCTCGCCCCAAATCCCAAAGCCTCCGCAAACATCGTTCCCCCCCCCCCCCCCGCAGTGGTCGTATCTGGGTGCAGCCCCTGACAATATGAACTATAGTTTCCCGATCACTGCCGCAGCATGCGCACGTTTCATCCTGCTGCCTGTAGATACCCGTGTATGCCCGCGTTCTCAAGCACCCCGCCCCTGCTTTGAAGAGGAATGCACTGCTTTCCGTATTGCCATAGAAACCTTCCTTCTTAATTTCTAGTTTCTGTGTCCTATGAGTCTCCAAGGCTTTTTCTCGCTTCCATTCTGTGTGCCCTCTTTGTCGTATCTGCTGCCTTTACCTGCTTCCTAACTGATGTGTAAACCCCACGATGACCTGAGCATGTGGGCACAGCGCCCTAAGCTCCTTCACCACCTTTTCTAGTCGCTTGCGCACTCCAGCGCCCCTTCCCTTCAGAACGTCATTGGGTCCTCCAGCTATAACCACTAGGTTCTACCCCTGCATGTTCTCCCACTTCTTATCCTTTGCCTTTCCCAACACTACCCTGACCGCCTGCCCCGTGAACACGCCAACCTGCGCTCTCTCGTCCTCTCTCGCCCGTTCTCTAATCTCCCTCTCGGACTAGCGCATGTATGACTCCCCTGCCACGATCACCATGCGCCTTTCTTCCTTTTCCTGCCTGCCTCCTGGCGCGGGCACCTGCTCCCGCACCGGCTGAGTCAGCGCCAGTCCGGGGTCGTTTTTCGGCGTGGCGTCTTTGTCCGCCCGCTTTCCCTTCTCGGGGCAAAGCACTGTCGACACACCTGCGTCGTGTCCTACATCATTCTTTCTCGGGATGACACCTTTCGTCGTCAGTTTTACCTCCATTTGGGCCAACCTTGCTTCGAGTGCCTTCCTCTGTTTTTGTTCATCTTTCAGCTACTCCCTTAGCTCTCCTACCTGAACCCTGAGCTGTTCCTTTTCTTCCTCGAACCGGTCGATGCGCGACGCTATCACACACACTCTGCACCCAAAGTCCTGCCCTTCCGCGTCCTCGACTGACTCGAACCTCGTCTACTCGAGCGGGTATTCGCGCTCGCACCCAGTTGCAGAGCCATCTATGAAAATGGCGCTAAACAAGATAACCCAACGGCCGTCTGTGAGATGGGAGCAGCCCTGGTCAGCAGGCCATCTTTCATTTTAAGGCCCTGCTCTAGATACGTCATTGCCGGCGCCACGAAAACACACGATTTAGCGGGGGAATTTAAATTTTGGGTTAAAGCGTTTAATTTTTCAGTGAGTAAACTTCGTTTGCTGCCGGGCAAGAACTGAGGGCACTATAAAACACTGAATCTTTCAAACAAAACAAACTTGTATTTTGTCAGCATGGCCCCTTTAAGCAGCTGTTGGGCGCCCAAGGAAAGGGAAACAAAAGAACTTTTCTACACAGAATTGATAATTTTGGGTTCTCATTACGATCATAATCCAGGTCGCCGAGAGGCCAGGGCCAAGGCCCTCACCGAGGCGCACGCGAATGACACGGGAGCGCTCTACGTGGACGCAGCAAGGTACCCAAACCGTCCGAACACCTATGTGGCCGTGGCGGTGAAGTCTACAACAGGGGAAGTGTACAGTGCGTGCAGTGTTCGTGCTCCTTCTGCCACGCAGGCAGAGGAGGTTGCCATCGCGCTCGCGCTGTCACACCCGCACTGTACTACAGTGCTCAGTGATTCGCGCTCGGCTATCGCAAACTACGCCAAAAACACAGTGAGTGCAAGTGCAGTGAACCTATTGAGTGCGAGCGTTGTGAACTCAGTACAGTGCCCAGCCAGAGGAGCACCAACCGCACACGTCACCCATCTCCGCTGGTTCCCGGCGCACACAAGCGTCGGAGCCAGCGCCCACCCCAACCGCAACGAGGAAGCGGACGCCGCCGCGCGCGAACTTTCGAACCGCGAGGCGCCCCCCCGCTCCTCACCGGCGGACGGGTCCCACGACATCGAACAAGAGCCCCTTGCATCATATGGGGAGATACTACAATGGTACCAGCTTGGGAGGCGGACCAAACCACCCCCTCATCCGAAGCTCAACCGCGCCGAAGCAGTGCTTTACAGGCAACTACAGACGAACTCAGTGCTCACCCCGGTGCTCGCGCGCCACGTGTGCCCCGACATCTACGAAAACGTGTTGTGCAGTATGTGCAAGAGAACAAATGCAACGCTAGCCCACCTGATGTGGGGCTGTGAAAGACATTTAATAGAGGCAGACGACGCAAGGCGTATGCCCGAGGACACCACTCTCGCCATGAACTCGAGTGAGCACGAGATACAAATACGGACTATCCAGCGGCTCGAGGCTGCTCTTGCAGGGCAGAAGCGTAGGGAAGCGTCGTCGGAGGGTCGACGGGTCAACACCCGCACACCCAACGCGCGCCGAACGCGCCGACGCCCGCGAGGCATTGCTTCGGGGACGACCTGACCCTCGTCTAGGAGAGGCCGGCCCTGCGTGGCCGTAGCCCCCTCCCTCCGCAGGAACATTCAATAAAGTCATTTTCTCTCTCTCTCTCTACGAATAACGCCACAAACGTTCACGGGGAAAATACCGGCAGAGTTGTTCCTCACACGGACTCGCTTTTCGTCCCTGTGGCCAAACATCATTAGCTCAATGGGCGAAACAAATGTCAAGATGTAAGTAGCTGCTGATGAGCGCCGATTCGCACAGAGATCATTTGCTGCGGGTGATCGCGTGTTCAAAGGTTCGGTGCGTGGCGAAGTAGTGAAGTGGTTCCCTGGCAAAGCCACACAAGTGAAATCACCCGCCATGTATCTGGTGTTCGTGGGAAGTAGGATACGTTTAGTAAACGCTGATCACTTGCGGCATTATTGGATTGAACCATGGAGCAGGAAGAGAGAGGGGTCAATTTGTACCGCAGGGAGCTACTGCACTTACCCCTAGCACCCACTGTGTTAAGAAGGAGCACGAGGGAGAGCACCCTCTTGATCGTTTAACATACGACGCCTTTTAACATATTTTGTTAGGGAGTGTTGTATCGCCGCAGGCGTGATATTGGGTTGCCGCCACGGTGTGCGGGCGCGCGCTATCTCATATGGCTGCCCGGCCATTCGTCATCTGTGGATCGCTTCACGGCGCCGTTGTGTCGGTGCCGGCGCAGCAGTGCCTTAACAGAGTCTAGGCAGCCGCTGTGGTGTAACGTTCCCTTGGTCTGAGGCAGCGAGGCACAACAGAGGCAGCAAGGCTGTGCCTCGCTGAATAAACGTTAGGTTGACTGTCACCTGTGTCTCCTATATAACACAATATAGGTGTTGAAAAAAGGTTGTACCACCTGTATGACCAGTGCTAGTGTCAAAGACGATTCTGGAGCTCTTCTCTTTCATAGCATGTGCAATTGTTTACCTGTTTCCGTAGTCGTAGGGTAGCCCATAGCTGCTCGCTTACGCATTAATGACGGTCTAACCCACTCATTTTTTTCCCCTTGCTTTCGCAACTTGCATCCAACTGGCACATTTTTTTTTCGCAGATGCCGAACAGAAACCAAAAAATCCGAGGTGCAACTATCAGTTGAATGGGACTAATAGCTGCAATTCAATTCTGCGTCGATTTCACTACAACCATACGTTGGGTGCCTGCGTAGCTGTCACTGGTGTGGGATGTGGAGATAATTCACAACTTTACCCCCAGCTACGAGACTGCGTAAAGGATTGTAACCCAGGTAAGACCTGGGATTCCTAGTTCCAGTAACTAAATGTTATATTCGAAAGTTTTCGGAAAGGAATATCATTACTTAGAAGGTGCTTGTCACGGGATTGCTCAGAACATGAAACCCATATATTAATCAAGCAGGTAAAGATAATCGCGTCAAGCATACATTTTTCTTATTCAGGTCGTTTTCCTTTTTGGAGGCAATGTAAAAACTTCAAGTCACAAAATTGGCTCATCTATCTGTCCCTTTAGGAGGGCATGAATCCATCCTCGACAATAAAATATATGAAATGTGTTGCTGTTTTTTGATACAGTTGCAACCACGAGTTATGCGAGTTTTCAAAATTAATGACCATAATCAACAAAGCAGAGGTTGGAAGGCAACTACTACTGTAAAATCGGGTTTATTCTTTGTCTAAATTTGGAAGCGGCATGAGCCTAGCCAACGTTCCTGCGGGAATAAATTGCTGGTGGGCGCATACCTTCATTGCTCGGACGTTTTTTACGTTATAATGGCACTTAAGAAGGCAAGTGAATATATTCTACCGATCAATGTTTCCTGTGTTTCAGGCCAAAAACAGCCGGACGAATGCCTAGGAAATGGTGCTGTAGGAAATGACCACTGGTGTTATAGCCCGGAAAACAGAACTTGCGTGAGGAATTGCGGAATAGGGGATGGATATGAAACAAGGAGAGCGTGCCTGGATTTCTGCATGTAAGTAAACCGGTTAGCAGGAAGCTCCACTAGCAAATATGGCTGAAATCTGTCACTGCTTTGGCAACATACTTGTGCGGTTGCATTTTGAGTTCATTTTCAGTTTCACAAGCTGAAGATTTGCTGACAGCGTGACTAAAAATTCATTTCGAGGGTGAGAATCGACTTGGGTACGAACAAATGCAATATTTTTAAACGTAGGGGAGAGAAGTATGTGAAAGGTGTAAGGACCTAGCACTCTGAGATTGAAAAATCAGTTCCTTCTCGCGTTTTCTACCTGGTATTCGCTGGCTATGCATGAATACGAATAAAAAGCACCTGGAACAGACGATTTAGGCGTTTCTACCTGTTTCTCATAAAAGCACGAAGCATTGAGATATACTCGGATGTCTGCTCCGAGTGCGTCGCTTCGAGTGTTCCATTTGAAAACGGCTGGATGCGACGATTAGTATGTCATCATTTCTCTGAGCCATCGTCACTCGGTGCGACCCCTCTTAAATGGCAACCCCACACTCTCGACAAGCTCCGCGCTGACCCGGAAGGCAAGGATGCCCATCTGTTAACTTGAAAGCTTCTTCATCTTAGAATCCAACTAATGCGGTTAAGACTCAGCCGTTTACCCTTCGCCAAAAAACCTACCGCAAACCCTAGCAATGTGCCCCTCAATTAGGAGAGTAGGAATTGAAAATTAGCGGGAGACGACGAATGACGTCATGTTGCCAGTTCGTTGCACTCACTAGCCAGCCAAATCATGTAGGTCACACCGTGATGCCGTGTGTCCAAATCACTCTTGGTTTCCATTCCAACGCTGCTCTTCCTGTATGAAAGCTTTCAACTAGCTCAAGTGTTTCAATTTGCAACAGGCAAATTTCATTTACCATCGAGAGCCAGCTTCCGATAAAATAGCACATTCGCTACTTTTATAGCGAGTACTTTTAGGGTGAAAGTTTTAGGTGCGACGTCAAAGTGACCATAGCTGTTGTCGTCGTTGTATGCCAACACGAATGGTGCCAAAATGACCGATGCTTTTTAATGAAACGAAATAAATAAAACATACATAGGGTCGTGTGGGTCTTGAAACCAAGGTTTGGAGCGCAGAGGCAAGAGGGCCAGCGCAAACCCTCCCCCTTGGCATGATTAAACAAAAACATTACGCCATGTTCCCGTGGGGGGAACCCTGAGGAGGGTGCGAAGCAGCAGTGGGGGTTTGTTGGTATGTAAGTTTCGAGGCTGGAGTTGAAGTAAGTAGTGTGAGTAGAGTTGGTGTGTAGTGTTAGAGTAAGGAGACGCGTGGGTAGGGTGGTATGAATGTCTTAATTAGGCAATGTAGGTAACGTCTAGTTCTGGTTGTTTCGCCTTGAGTATCACTGCTTTGTGGTCCGTGAAGTGTAACGTAAGTGGATGTTGCAGACGTTGGGGCTGATGCTGTTGGTCGTACTTGCGTCAGCACTCACGTTTACGGGGCTGTTGGCACTGGCGTTGACATCGGCACTCATCCTAGCAGCAGCGTAGCAGAACCGGCGAAGATGGGGGTTGGAAGCAGACTGAACAGCGCGCAGCGCGTGTGCACACCTCGTGTATACGGCTGGTAGGAGGGGAATGGAGGAGAGACGCGCATGTGCAGTGTAGTAGCGCGCAGCGCGTGTGCACATCTGGTTTATACGGCTGTTTATACGGCTGTGGGCAGGAGAATGGGGTAGAGACGCGCATGCGCAGTGGAGTAGCGCGCAGCGCGTGGGCACACCAGGAGAATTGAGGAGAGACACGCAGGCGCAGTGGAGTAGCGTGCAGCGCGTGTGCACAGCTGGTTTATAGGGCTGTAAGGAGGAGAAGAAAGCGTGCTCGTCTCGTGGCGGCCCAGGAAGACACCGGCAACACTGTTGCTCCAGCAGCCATTAAAGGGTAAGACACCACTGGACGTTCAGCAAGCCGAGCATGCGCAGTGGGGGTGTGGACGGCGCAACAACAACAAGGGAGGGACATAGCCCCGAGCATGAGATGCTTCGCATCTAAAATACACTGAAACGTGTCCGTTGAGAGCTCCATGTCACGACACGACCAAGATGAAACACATTTATTTGTGGGCACAGTAAGTGGATGATGGTGGCCGCCATTCTGGCGGCACCCGCGGCCGCCCGGGCGACGAGCGAGGCTTGAGCCTCGCAGCGCAACGCCTCCTCCCACTGCTCAGAGGTTGTAATTTCTGGATAGGGATCTCTAGGGAATCTCAGATAAGGTGCTGAAGGGTGCCGAGTAACGAACTGGCAGTCCGTATAGTCAGATGAAGGGTATAAGGCATGGTAAATTGGGGGTAAGTTAGCGGGATTGGGAAATGTGTTCGTTTGTAAAAGACGCCATGTCAGTTCCTTAAGGATGGGGAGTGGTGTTTGCCGGAGTGTAGATACTGCGGGAGAGGCGGTGATTGGTGCTAATTTTATGGAACGTGATCATCTGGTCTCTAGCCTATCTGGCACCATGGCAGGAGAACGAGCTGGTCTCGGCTCGGATGGTGAGCTCTCGAACCATACTGTGGGAGACTTCATTCCCCTTCAGGCCAGCGTATGCCGGAGCCCGTGTGATTTTTACGGGGGACGTTGGGAATGCTTGTTGAAGAATTTTGAGTGCCAGAGACGAAATAAACCCGGAGGCGAAATTTTGAACTGTCGTTTTAGAATTGGTGCCGACTGCGGAGAGGGTAGGCTTTTGCGTTAGCGCTAATGCTACTGCCGCCTCATCCGCCATAGCTGGGTTTTCGTTGCAGATAATCAGGAAGTTGCACTAGAATTGATTGTACGGGTAATGGTGGACCATTGAGAAGGCATCATGCCACCGATATACCGCTGCGTTGACGTAGTGGACGTCCGTTTTTCGCTGTATTGTTTATGTAATGCTTGTGCGCGTTGCGAACGCCTTTTGGTGTCAAATTGTGGGTGCATGTTTATCAGTATAGGCGTGATAATTAAATTAGAATGGATGTCATGAGGGAGTGTGGTTTTGTGTTCTAGAGGTCTAGAGGGGAGAATCTTATCTTCCGAAGAAAATGAGCGCCAGTGGTAGTTTTTGAGAGTCTGGTGATTTGATGGATATGATGAGCTTCCATGAGTTCTCCAGCGGTGTTATGCACACCATGAATGAACTAAGACTTTGAATTTGGCCGTGGAAATGCTGACGGGCAGTTGTAGCGCTGCTTTCTCGGCTTTTTTGGGTGTTAGGTTCACTCTACTTAGCTCGGTTTTAGGTGGGTTTAGATATGGAAGGGAGTATGTCAGCCTGCTGAGGACAAAGCCTTGAAGGATCCGGAGGCGTTCAGCTTCCAAGAGGCCTCTGTGTCTATTGGTAACCCGTCGAATTAAACCTGTTGTTTGTGTGGCGTGCTGTTCGAGTTGGCGTATGAAGGGGATATTGGATCTGTTATGCGGGAATGGTTAACCCCAAGATTTTGATTATTCCCTCCTTCGGAATGGGTCTCTTCACTTGTGTGTGAGGATATTCGGAGGGGGTTGAGCTTTCTTTTTGGTGGGAGTAGGGGCAGCTGGGAATTGGCTGGCGAACATGTCAAGCCCGCAAGACCAGCCGCTTGTATCACCGCTTCTACTACTCTTTGTAGAGTGCTCTTAATTTCAGCGTCGCTGCCTTTGCTGATCCAAAGTGTAATGTCATCGGCGCACAAACCAAAATTAAGGTTAGGGATGTGTCGTAGGTACTTGTTGGGGACGGTTGAAGATGGCGAGATTCAACAGTAAAAGAGGAAGGACGGCGCCTTGTGGCACGCCTTTCGAAGGGAGGGTCAAGGTGCTGGAAGTGATATCGGAGATTCTTGTATTC
>JABSTR010001341.1:0-51080 GCA_013339765.2 Haemaphysalis longicornis | reverse complement strand
TTCTACCATATATTCCACCCTGGCAAGAGTGATGAGGATGGAGGTGCTGTCGGCTTGGGGCGGTTGGATGGCCGTTGCAGGGGCTTCAGGCAGGAGCGGCGCCGGAGGGGTGTTTGAATTGCCCGCCAGCTCAGGGATCGTGGGCGGCGTGGGCGCACTCATGCTGGCGTGTTGAACGGAGCACGCCGACGTTGCGCAATCGTTTGGTTACCCCACGGCTGGGGGATGGCGCGTGCCTCGGCAGAGTCAGGCCTGGTCGAAAGAGGGTTGACGGCGCTCCCTCGCTGTTTTCCCTTCCGGAGTCGTCAGGGTCCGCACAGCCTGGGACCATGCACGTGACCCACGATAATTCTTGAACAGAGGAGCTTAGTACGTTCGCGTGAGCAAAAAACGCGCCAAGAAAGAAACTCCTCCACCCTGAGACTCCCGCCAAGAGGAGGAGGAAATACTTTCACTCAAATTTCTGAACAGCCTAGAGGGCGGTCCAAGTGAGTGGTTATTTCTTCACTGGAGCCGATATGCAGTCCGCGTCTCCTGTGTACTTTCGACCACCTGAAGCTGGGTATAAAGAAAGGGCCTGGACCGCAACATCTCCCATTGCTCTTGTTGGTTAGTTGAAGGGAAGAGAGGAGGGTGCTCAGGGATGAAGTCGCACACTCCGATTATGTGGAGGAGTGGTCCTACGTCTGAGCAAAATTTACATTCAGCGTGCAGCAATTCGGGTGCATTAAATGAATACACATTGCGTGTTGGAAGGAGTCGGATTGTATGAGCCGTAGGGTAGTTTTGTGTTCCCTGGACAGGTCAGGGTGAGGCGGGAGTAGGGTGTGTCTCTGAAGGCGATAATGCTGGGTTATGTCCCTGAACGCGGCAAGTGGGTGACTGTCCTCGTGCAGCTCCATAGCCTTGGAGGTGAAAGCGCAGGCTTGTTCGATTCCCCCCATAGAAGCGTCAGCGGGCGTCTTGATGAGCTGAATGGTACCGCGAGCTGGGAGTGTTGGTACATGTTCATGGTGGGAAAAGCGCTACAGCAATAAGGACAAGTGAGTACACGGGACAAAGCGTTACTAGCAAATGAAGATTTATTACTGAAAAAGATATATTAGATTACAGGACTGAACGCCACATAAATCAAATTTCACAATACATCGGAAAATAAAAAAAAAAAAGTTTTGTTCAATTTTAAAAATCTACCATCTGAAAAGATCAAGGCGCACAACAACCAAACATTTTATACATATTCACACCGCACGTTGCTGACAAAAAGGCGCCACACACTTTATCAACCCTGCTTTAAAAAGGCATACTCAGCGTCAGACAGCAAGACCGATGGTTGGCTGACACATTCATTCCCTTCTTTCTTTATACAGAAAGCTTCTATTATTTCTCTTGTTAGTCGTTTTTTTGTATTTATGAACAACTAACGTATATCGCAGTTTTGGGCGGCATTCGCAGTCTCTGCAATGAACGGCTAAATGTGAATACGGTGACCCTTTTAGCGAGCTCTGATGTTCGCGAAGGCGTACGTTCAGGCATCGGCCGGTCTGCCCTACGTATTTCTTCCACACGTTAATGGAATACTGTATACTACGTCTTTTTTTCACTCTACAAACTTCGTGCCGTGTTTCCTACCACATCCCTTCTTCCTTGTTGCTTTCTTTTCTGCCACCCTTTGCACCGCTGGGCAAATTTTCGCCAACTTCTTTTTCGCTGAAACACCACGCGCACCCCTTATCTTGACGCTATATTCTTTATGCGATGAGACGTGCCATGCAGGTACGGAATCACCGCTGTCTTCTCTTTTCCGGAACCTGCTTCTTTTTCTCTGCTCTGATCGGTGCTCCCTGGCCTTTTAATCTCTCTGCGATTCCTCTCGCACGCCAGCAGAACACACTCATCTGAAAACCCGGCCGCTCTTAACAGGTCTACCTGAGCGGCGACACTTTGTTTCACCAAATGTTCGCAGGATTTTGTTAGCGCAGATCTGATGCAGATGTGATGCCAACAACGGGTCTTGCTGTCTGACACTGAGTATGCCTTTTTAAATCAGGGTTGATAAAGTGTGTGGCGCCTTTCTTGTCAGCACACGTGCGGTGTGAATATGTATAAAATGTTTGGTTGTTGGTGCGCCTTGATCTTTTCAGATGGTAGATTGTGAAATTTGAAGTGATTACTGTGGCGTTTAGTCCTTGTATATATGTATGTTTTTTCCAGTAATAAAATCTTCAGTTGCTAGTACCGCTTTGTCCCGTGTACTCACTTGTCCTTGTTGCTTCAGCGTTTCCACCATGAATGGTACCGGTTCGGGAGTGGTTTTTTAGCACATGCATTGCAGCTAGGGGCACCTACCCCGACTGGTAATGCCGATAAGATTGTTGGGAAGTAGTGATTGCCTTCGAAACCCCTGCTTGACTCAGAGCCAAACCGATGGCTGCCTCTTCTGCTGTCGTCATGTTTTGGGTCTTGAGTGACGCACACGCAAGGAGGTTTGCTCTGGTGGTAGGCACGATGAAAGCGTACTGCTTCCTTAGGTATTGGCAGGCGTCTGTGTTGATAACTGCATGCTCCCCGCCGAGGGTGGCGTTTAGCGCTCCGACTAGTGCTTGTCGGCGACACTCGCGGGGGGAGGGGTTCATATTTATACGTAAAGGGAGCATCTTTAGTTCTTGTCGCCCAGAGTCTGGGAGTACATCAGGCGGAGTGACATTCTGTGCTGCCCAGCTAATTTGGTGAAAGATTCGGCGACCCACTGCAATTCTCAATCGGAGCATCTGGTTTGAAAGATGGCCCTCTATCAGCTCTTCAGCTCTTCCACCGTATTCTGCAGCCTCATCCTAAGTAGCCTATCCCTGGACGCACTCATGTGGAGACCAATTGCCTGCTTAACGGCCTTTCTTATCATTATATCAAGCATCTTTATGTCCTCCTTGCCGAGACGAAGATAGAAGGTGACGTGAGTCGAGCGGAGAAAAGCTTGAATTAATCGTGGGCTGTTGGCATCCTTGAGGCGTCGCTTCTTGGTGGCAACTCACCTGATCTGTGTATGATTTGATTGATGCTTTGTTTGAGGTGCTGCATGGATAAGTCACTCTTGGTGTAGGCCTGGAGATGTAGGCCCAGGAGTTTGATGCTGGGGCTTGGAGTGATGGCGTGGCCATACAGGAGTGTTTGAATGTCTTCCTTGATGGGTAGTTTGGCATGAGGGCGGACGACAAGAGGCTAAGATTTTTTAGGTGAACACTGGAGGCTGCACGCTTTAGCCGATTGGCGTACTACATCGTGGCCTTTTGGGGCGTGTCTTGAAACTCTTCGAGGTACCCCGTCCCCGTCCAAAGGGTAATCTCATCGGCATGCAGGGTGTAGCCGAGATTTGGTGTACCCTTCAGTCTTTTAGGGAACTTTAGTAGGGATAGGTTGAACAGCAACGGAGATAGCAGGGACCCCTGAAGGGTGCCGCGGACACCAAGCAGGATGGGATCAAATGTAATTGTGCAAATCTCGAGTGTCCTCACACGATAGGATAGGAAGACTCTGATGTATGAATAAGTTCGTTCCTTCATTCGGTGGCAATGAGGGCAGCTAGTATGCTGTCATTGATAACGTTGTCAAAAGCCGCCTTCAGGTCAACGGCCAAAATTGCTCTAGGGGAATTTCGGGTGCCCTGTTTGAGTATCAACTCCTTTAGTTCAAGGAGTATAGCCTGAGTGCCGAGGTTTTGCCTGACGCCAAACATGGACGTGGACATCAGCTCGGTGTCATTGAGGTATTTCAGTAGCCGATTCAGCACGATTCTTTCCATCGCCTTCCCCACGCAGGACCTAAGGGATATGGGTCTGAGGTTATCCACACTGAGGGATTTGCCACGTTTAGGAATGAATCGTACCTTTGCTGCTTTTCATGAAGGAGGTAGACTGCCTGAGGACCCGAGTGAGTTGGAGTGTTCCAGGAAGGAGGCAAGGGTATCCTTGCTCAGATTGTCTAAAAGTTTGTACGTGACACTGCTGGGTCCAGTGGCGCTGTTTTTTCTATTTTCGGCTATCGCTACTTTGAGTTCGTGAAGGCTTGGCCGGCCTAGGGTGTCGTTGGGGCGCCCCGTATAGTGACGTGGAGGGGTGCCTGGGGGGCCTGTCTGAAGGTACTTATCTTTGAGTGCTTTATTAGTGCTGGAGCATCGCCCTCATTGATGTTGAGTGTGCGAACTAAGCTGCGTTTGGTTTCGCTCTTGCCTATAAATGGGTCAATCAGGTGACTAAGAATTTGCCACGCTTTCTTGGTTGACAATGTGCCTTGAAGGTTGTCGGAAAATTCAAGCCAATTTCCTCTAGAGCGCTTTGGCGCATGCCGCCCCTCTCGCTGATGTGTTTGCAAAGGCAACGATTGCGTCTTTTCCGCTTCCACAGCTTTGTAAGGCTCCTACATGCCTCCAACAGGTGGAGTAGCCGTGAGTACACACACGGGGTTTGGTGCACCGTGACGACCGTGGGCGTGTATTTCTTGGCCAGGGACAGATGGTGGGTAGGTCGACAGCTTCGTCGAAGGTTGCGTAGATTGCTGCTCTCGAAATCTGTCCCAGGTGGTAAACGGGGCTGACCCTATGGGTGTTTTAAACGTGTCTCCACGCGTTGTAAGGTGATGTATATCATGATCGGAGCCGAGGTTCCCCTTAGTGTTTATATATGCCACGTCCAGGGCGCCGAAAAGTATCGAAAGATCCGGTGTATTGTCTCTTGACGTACGGCTGCCATGACGGGTGGGTGTCTTAGAATAATTACAGACGGTGGCCTGAAACAGATCAATAAAGGCAGCGATTTCCTTGCCCCTTTTGAAGCAGTAATTCTATCCCACATAGGATAGCGCGCATTGAAGTCCCCCATCAGGAAGAGGGGTCTGCTGTTGGCCGTTTGTAGAGCATCTTCAAAGGTAGCCGTTATGATGGTTGCTTGCGTGGCGGACCAAAATACGAATTTAGCATAAAGATGTTTTTAGCGCTGCCTGTTCGGCGACTATTTAACGTTACTAACATACGCTAGCTCACACCCTCGTTGTGAAGTGAAATTTTGCGGACCAGCTATGCTGTTTTGGAGCAACGTTGCCATGGCTCGTTGCGAGGCGTCGGCGTAAGTAATATGACCTGGCAGTTTAGGTTTACTGTTCCGTTCTTGCAAGGCAATGACATCTCGTCTGGTTTCCAATGTATCTATCTGTTGTGGTAATTCGCCAGCCTTATCTTTAAATCCTCGGCAATACCACTGTGTTCCCCGCACGGGGCACATTGAGTAATCTTGGTGACGGTGCTGGCGAAACCGTGGACCCCAAACCCCCAAACGTAAGCTGAATCGAACCGTGGCGATGTGTTTTAAGGTTAAGGGTAGAAACCTCAAACGGTGGCCGTCGGAGCCCAGGTCAAGCTTCCGCGGATGGGCTCCTTCTCGGTTTACCAGGCAGGGAGCTCTTGGACCTCTAAAGCTATCAGGGTAAGGTTTGAGAAGGAAGTACCCCCGTCCCCTGCTTTTGTCCAATGCCTCATAGATAAATCAAACCACCCCCCCCCCCGTAAACCTGATCAGTCCCTGAAAAGGTGCCGCACCGATGGTGCGTACCCACCCCTTCCAACTTTCACTCTCTCGAATCCACGGTTCCTAATTATGGAACCTCTTGAAAAAGACAAGCCTGTTGTGTCAATGTCCGTGTTCCTGATTTCGGAATCTATAGAAGGAATAATTGGAGGACACTATAAAGCCTAAAAGCAAAGAACTGGAGAGCTGCTGGTAGAAGCCACCACGTAGCCGCAGGCCACAAATCTCCTGAGCCAGATCCGTATTGCCGATCTCGGCATCAAGGTCACGCCCCACCGCAGCCTTAACAGCTCGCAGGGCGTGATCTTCTAGCCAGATCTGGCAAACGAGACGGAAGCCCATCTCCTAGAAGGCCTGAGAAATCAGGGTGTAACGGCAGTCAGGCAGATATCCACCAGACGAGATAATAAGAAAATACCTACCAGGCACATCATCCTCTCATTCGACCGTTCAACTCTTCGGACCATATCAATGCAGGATTCATACGGTGCTCCGTCCGAGCGTACATGACGAATCGGCGGCGCTGTTACAAGTGCCAGCGGTTCGGTCATGGTACCAACTCGTGTCGGGGCCAACTAACATGCGCCAAGTGCGCGCAACAAGCTCATCCCGCTAATATCTGTCCCTCGACTGAATCGCTTTGCGTGAACTGCCAAGTACCGCACGGCGCGTATTCGCGAAACTGTGAGACATTGAAACTCCAAAAGAAAATCATCAACACCAACGTAATGGAAAACGTCACCTTCCCGGAGGCGCGAAAGAGGTCCGCCTCTTTCCTCCTGGAGAGGTACGCCCACGCGGCTCGCTGGGGGGCGGAGCGGCGTCTGGTTTCGACTGGGACCCAGTAAAACGAGTCGGACCTGGTCGCGCCTCCGCCCCGCATCGGGATTCCTGCGGCGGCCCAACCCGCCACCACACCGCCTGCTCAGTCAACGGTGGCTGTGGTGACAACAATGTCCGTTGGGGATGCTGCTGCATCCACTGTTTCCTCTCCACCGGCCCGAAGCACACGCGACGGCAAGGAGGAGATGGATACGGAGGAAACCGCAGTAGTTCCCTCCCCCGCCGCACCGCCTGTGCCACCCGGGGCGCTCCTGATGCCCTCAGCGGTCGCGGCTCGAATGAAGGGCCCCGGGAAGGGTGCAAAGTCCGGGGGGTCTGGTCCACAGGGTACCCCTTCAAAATCTGATGATGACATGAATGTGGGAACTTTCCGGTCTGCTTCGCAGCGGAAAGAGCGGGCCCCTCATCGAAACCTCCAAAGAAGGTAAAAACACCCCTCCAAAGAGTGCAAGCCTCGAAACACCTCACGTAAATAGTCACACTCCAGTAGCTCTAACACATCAAAACGGGAAGAGAAAATATTGTGCAGTGAAACTGCAGAGGCATTCTGAATAAACTTGATGACGTGTACGAGATTCTGCATGCTAATCAGACAAGTGTAATGTGTGTACAAGAAACACATTTGAATTCAAATCACACAAATTTCTTGAATAGTTACATGGTGTTCAGAAAGGACAGGGATGGCTGCACACACTCTTCTGGCGGTGTGGCCATAATAGCCCGGAAATCCTTAGCATGCCACCCTATCATCTTGAAAACCATCCTTAAGGCTGTAGCAAGACACACAATAATATTTAATAAGTTGATAACCGTATACTCCATCTACATTCGTCCTGATTTTGCACCTTCGAGCTGTGACGTCGAGCCGCTGGTTGACCCGCTACCCCGACCATATATCTTCACAGGCGAAATAATGCGCACAATTCTCTTTGGGGCTCTTCTCGCACGGATGCCCGAGGTCGCCTGATAGAGAAATTCCTTACATCTTCAGGAGCATGCCTCTTCAACAAAAATAAGCCCACATAAATTAATATAGGACTCAACACACACTCATACCTTGACTTAGATATTGGCTCTGCAGTTCCCTTTCCTCTTCTCGAGTGGGGTGTGGGCACTGACCTATATGGCAGTGACCACTTCCCCACGCCACTAACATATATAGGTATAGGCCATGCAGCCCATCTTCCAGAACAGGTTCAATGAAGCAAGAGCTAACTGCAATACATTTACAGAAATATCCAAACTACACTACACAACCATAAGACACCTACACATTGAAGAAGCTACCCAACTCCTCACGGCGCACATCCTCGACGCCGCCGAAAAGTCCATTCCCCACTCCTCTGGTGCCCCGCGCTACCAGAGGAGGCCGTGGTAGAATGAAGACTGTATGCGGGCGCGAGAGGCCCAGAACAAGGCGTGGAGTGTCCGTAGGTACCCCACGTCGGGTAACCTTATTTTGTTCAAACGGGCCAAGGCTTTCGGAAAACGTGTGTGCCGTGAGGCAAACCGAGAGTTGACACACCTTCTTGAAATACATTAATTCATACACGGACACACATAAAGTCTGGACACGTATACGTAAGCTCAAAAGACAACAGACACCTGCCGCTATTAACACAACAGGGGCACACTTGAAGACCAGGCTAACACACTTGCACAACACTTTCAACAGGTGCCCAGTTCAGCGCACTACACAAACACTTTCATTAAACACAAAACATCTGCAGAAAAGAAGTCCCTGTGTGATACCAACAAGTCGCACACTTCCTTTAATTCTCGTTATTCAATGCATAAGCTAAAGGCAGGCCTGACGACATGTAAGCCTTCAGCTCCAGGTGCAGACAAAATCATATATACCATGATACAACACAACACTCAGACATCCTTGACACACTTCTACATTTATACAATAAAATATGGCTTTCGGGGCATATTCCACGCTCGTGGGGGAAGGCCGTTGTAGTGGCTTTCCAGAAAGAAGGGAAGGACCCTTCCTCTCCCGCCAGTTATGGTCCATTGCTTTGACAAGCTGCCTGTGCAAGCTTCTGGAGAACATGATAAACAGGGGGCTCGTGTACTTTTTCGAGTACAATGGTGTTCTCGAGAGCTGCCAGGCAGGCTTCAGGGTTAGGCGATCCATTAACGATCCACTCATCACCCTCGAGTCTTACATGAAGAATGATTTTATTCACAAACAGTTTTGTGTAACGGGGTTTTTTGACATTGAGAAAGGCTATGACACCGCCTGGCGCTACGGTATCCTCAGTGACCTAAAGTCATTTGGTGTCTCAGGCAATATGGTGAACACTCTTGCTAGTCATTTGTCCCAAACAATATTTCGTGTGTTAGTAGGTAGTGCACTCCCAAGGGTTCATGTCCAAGAAAACGGCGTTCCACAAGCTGAAGTTCTAAGGTGCACTCTGTTCATAGTTAGGATCAACTCCCTTGCGAAGGCATTGCCACCATTTCTTATTTAATGTATGTAGACGACGTCCAGGTATCTGCAATTGTCCATCTGTGAGCGTCACGTCCAGCTCGCTGTTAAAAAACTTCCCAGCTGGGCAGACAAGAAGTGTTTTAAACTGACCCCAGAAGAAGCAACTGCCTATATTCTCTAGCAAGCAGAGGATCCATCCGGACCCAGATATTAGTCTGATGGCGTTTCAATTCCTGTTAAAAAGCAGCACAAGTTTTTAGGCGTGTTTTTCGATAACAAAATAACAATTTGTTCCACACTTGAAACATCTTAGCAAAAATGCATAAAAACTATGAATATTCCTAAAGTTCTCTCCCACCAGTCGTATGGTGCAGACAAGCAAATCTTTCTGCGTGTTATAGCACCCTAGTGGGATGTCGCTTGGACTGCGCAGTGTCTTATATTGGTGCGCAACAAACACGGCACGAAAAATGCTAGAACCGGTGCTGAATTTAGGGCTACGTCTTGCATGTGGTGCTCGTTAAACTAGCCCTGTCCAAAGTCTGTATGTAGAATGCAATAAATGGTGCCAAGATCACCAGAGGGGTGTATATGGATGTTTTATATGCCTCTATACTCATGTTTATGACACATCCTCTTTTTACTCCGACAGTAACTCCGACAGTTGCATCCTCACAGCAACTCTCTTTAAATCGTCCATCAATGTCCATGCCGTTTCCTCTAAGAGGGCGAGAAGAAGCTTCTGAGCTCAAAGTCTCGTTTTTAGGCATCGACAAGACACCCATCATTGATACCATTCCACCACGGCATCCCCGCCCTATGTCATGTGACCTGTCTTATGTAATTTAACAAGCACAGGTCACCAAGAATTGCAATTCTTCGGCATTTTTTGTATGTGCAGGATAAGTACCGTTGTGCAGAGTTTTACAGTGACGCGTTCCAAGAGTGCAACTGCTGTGGCTTGTGCTCCGCATGGGCCAAACTTTCATATCAGTGAAACAATGAATCTTTGTAGCCGTATATTCCCAGCGGGAGCCTACGGTATTCTAATGCTATTAAATCACATACTCCAAAAACCAATCTTAAAATCCATTGTGTACACGGACTCTCTTAGCGTTGTAGGTGCACTTACATCCGGAAAGCGTTCTAAAAACTTCGTAATCAGTCATGTTTTTAAGGCGATCATATCTGCATATGCATCAAACCTTCAATTAACTTTCTGTTGGGTTCCAGAGCACTCTGAAATTGCCGGAAACGAAACCGCAGATCGATTGGCCACTGCTGCTACACTCTTGAATACTGTGGACGTAGCAACAGTGCCGTACAGAGACATTTAGCCACACATCAGACACCAACTTCGTAACAGATGGCAAACACACTAGAGTGAACAGACATATGACACGTTGCACGTTATATAACCACGCTTGGGACCATACACCACTGACACTCGCAACAGACACACGGAAGTCGCCTTGGCTAGGCTACGGATAGGGCAAACCCATGCAACGCACTCGTACCTGCTCACGGCATCTTCAAGACCCCAGTGCAGCAGGTGCGGAGAGGCCCTATCCGTAGTTCACATACTCATTCAATGCACAGCACCTCACACAACACGACGCAAACACTTCCCACTACACACAGCGTTTTTTCCTGTCTGACGATCCATTTTTTTATCAAGTGCGTTTTTAAATATTTAGAAGAAGTTAAATTTTTATACGTAATTTCATACCACGCATGATACACCAGCCATGCTCATACCATACCAGCCATACCACACCTATACACCAGCCATGCTCATTGTCGTTTTGTGATTTTACTTTTGTTTTTGCTGGCTTTCCTAAAGTATGAGGTTTCGCCTCTCACATATGACGATTGTTTTGGCGCTCTTTGCCCCAGTTGGCCTAGCGCCATTAACATCCAACCATCAGCATCATCAATTCCACTGAGTTCCCTCTTGCGGCATGGAATATTGGCTGCTATTTCAGGCCTTGTCATTCGAGCTCTGCTTGTTGTAAAGGGTTTTCGAAGAGCGCAGATTAAGAAGAATTTGGCACAAGATCGATTCTAAGGCGTCGAGCCTGGGGGCGCTGTTTACTTGGTTGTCTTGAATAGATTGCTGTAGTGGGCAAATAGTTTGTTGAAAGGTCTGCATTAGCTCTGCCTTGTGTTCAAATACCTGCATCTGCTGGGCCATGCGATGAACGGTGTTTCGGAGAGACGTTAGTGGGTTGACTTTGCTTGGCTGAGCACAATTTAAGTGGGTCGAGGTGGTCTGATCATGGCGACCGCTGTTCGCGTCTTCATCGGGGGTCTCTTGCTGGGGGGGGGGGTGGATGCGTGCCGCTTAGCTTTTGTCTGTTTGCCGTTTGGTTGATGTGACTGCGCTCCTCCAGTCGGGCGTGAAACGAATTAATCAGCCCAGATTGTTTCGCCATTTCATCTGTCATTCTCACGTTCGCGGGACCCAAGGTCTGTGCGAGATGCGATGAGATTGGCTACCGAAACACTGCCTGCCCTCATCCCGGAGTCTCGGTCTGCCACCTGTGTGGCACACGGGACCAAGCGCATAACAACGACTGCCGCACAACCACGATGTCATCTCTGCTCGGGTCCCCACCTCACGGCGTCCAACGTTCCCCACCTCACGGCGTCCAACCTCACGGCGTCTGAAACGTTACATTGCTCCATACATCCTACGTCAGCGGGAGCTCTAACGCCAGCAGCAGCAACAAACCTGTCGATTGTGCCGGCGTGAGGGGGAACCTAGGTCCGCCAACCTAGACGTTCGAGAGCAGTCCAGAGACTGGCACCGGGCAGGTCCGATACTCCGCCCAGAGGAGGACCCAACGCGTTCAGGGATAGCTTCCCGCGCGCACAGTCCAAGACACGGCGACAACACAGCCAGTCGAGGCCAACCGGCGAAAGTACAACGAAAATGTGAGCTGGACAGCTAAGACACCTCCCATTGCACCAGACAATCAAGGCGAATTCCCCGCGTTAGGACAGGCACAAGGTAGCTTCTGTCATGAATGCCATCAACTACGCCCGCCATGACCTTCGCGCACCTGCGGAGGCGCTGCCATGCCTCGCCTAGCTACGACGTTATCGCGAGCACCGGCACCACTCAACCTTCGAGAATACCCTGCTTAGCGTTCTTTGTGAGAGATGTGGCACAAAACAATCGTGATCTGCAGCGGCAAGTCGTAAATATAGGCTTGCTCCCCAACAAAGGGAGGGAAGGGGTTCTCAGAAAAGAGGAGCTCGCCAATTAACGTGCGCTTGCGCCTGAAGCGGGAGCCACGTGGGAAGGACAGAACAAGCTTTCGTTGCTCTTTTCCAACGACGACACCCAGCCAAAAACGCTTTACGAACCCCCAGCTCGCGAAGGCGGTTGCCGCCGCAATTTTTTCCTAGTTCGTTTATTCGATTGTAGCGCGTGCTAACGCGGTCTTCACTTTGTGACGCGCTTCTCCCGTGGCGCTGAGATGTGAAACCCTGCGCACAACCTCGTCTTCAACAATCCGGGCTTGTTCCATCATCTTCTTCTTTCATCGTGTGTTCTGCGGGGCTTGCGGCTGGAGACGCCGTTCCTAGCCCTTGTCTCTCTTGCAGCGGCAAGTTCGTAAATATACGCTTCGTCCCCCGTTCCGGTCATGTGCAACAGCCGAGTCCCCAACAAAGGGAGGGAAGGGGTCAGATGAAGAGCGTTGAACAACGCAAGTCCCGCTTCACTTCAAGTTGCGCCTGATTTTCGGGTCCCCGGCTGCAGAGGACTTGCGGCCCGCTGCGCGAATGAAACGCAAAAACCGCCACGCCACTACTCGAGCCCTTCAAAATCCTAACGGTTACGACGACTTCGGTCCAAGCCCTTCGTTTCCGAATATCGCTCAACAACCACGCTGCCCCCAACTCTTCCTACTCCGTGAAGCGGGAGCCGAAACGCCAGTGACTTGAGGAGATGCGGAGTTGCCAGCTCACGTGCATTTTACGTACTTCAATGACCGAGCTTTCGTTGCTCTTTGGGGGTCCAACGACGACACCCAGCCAAAAACGTGACCAAGTCTCGATGCCGAGCCACAATAACACTACAAGCATAACCACGCATAAACCTAGCCGAACCAAGAATAAGCTAGGTGTCACATAATTTTGGCTGCCATTTATTCGGCTTCTGTATTTTTGCACCACTATGCAAGCTACGCAATTTTTTCCTAGTAACCTCATACCGCCGTTTATTCGATTGTAGCCGGCGCACTATCACATGATGGGGCGACGTAGCACAGTTGCGTACAGGCTGACTTCGATTTTCCTTTTTATGACTAGGCTACACGCTTCTCCCGTGGCGCTGTCTCCTAGTAGTAGTAGTAACTTTTATTGTGCCCGTGATGGAGTCAAAAACAAAACGTGGGAAGAAGAAGGTGGGTGTCTTCTGCGCATCTTCCTCTGCTCTTTCTCAGTTGTCGACCAGGAGCTCTTGAATTCTGGCGGCGGCCTCGGCCATCCGGACTACCCAAGTTGCACTGCTGGGTCGGTGCTGAGCAAAGCAGTCTCCCATTGCTGCATATTCGTTACAGTAAATGAAGTAGACCTAGCATTTGCTGCGACATCTCGATTCTGTCTTGCGAGGCATGACCATAGCCTAGGCGGGGAATGACCCGACCCGCGCATAGCTTACAATGGCCCTAGCATGTGTCAGGGCAGTTGCGATTGAGCGCAAGCGTGTTTTGGAACGTGTTTGTCTGGAATTGCCCCCACGATACCGAGTCCCCAGTTGTTAGGCTACGGTGTGTGGCCGGATACTTCTTCCTTCTTAGTCTGTAATGATCTATTATTTGTCTGTAAGAAACCATGCGATCTCTTTGCGATCTGACGAGGTGTGGGAAAGTGAGCTTGACGTCTGCGTGGCGTCGTGAGTCCTGTCGTTCCCTGTGAGACTGGGGTGTGCGGGTGTCCACGTTATCTGAATTTTTCTTACTCTTCTCGCTTTCGCGAGTATCCTCGAGGTTCGAGGCGATGCCCTACCTTTTCCGCCGATTTTGAGTCCCTAACGATTATTTATGCGGTGGTGTTGGATATGGATATAGCAATGGTCGTCTTCTCAGAATCCGTATATAGCATTACAGCGAGCGAAGCGGCCGTGAGTAATTGTCCTTGGAGACGCACTGTCGCTTCCGTCAGGGTGTCGCGTGCACAATATTCGGCCGCGCCAACATAGACCACGTCCTCTGATCGTTCCAATCGTTTTCGTGGTGCGCGTGCTCGTTCCCTTTTAACTCGTCATTCTGCGTGGGTGGCCCAACTTTTGTTCCCTCCGCAGACATGACACTGCCTGTATATACACCAATAAATGGTCTTAGCTGTTCGGCTAGGAAAATATTGGTCGGTCCCTCAGCACCTCTTCCCTGTTGCCGCTGCAACGGTTCTCAGAGCTGGTTCGTCTCCCATTTGCCGTTTTTATAGGTTGGTAATAGTTACAATAGTGTTAATTGGCGTATTCATGGGAGGTTTACTGTGGCTAAAGTAAAAACACAGTATACCGTAGTTATGGGGGCCTTCAATGCTAAAGTAGGCAAGAATCAGGCTGGAGACAAGGCAGTTGGGAACTATGGTCTGGGCTGTAGAAATAGCAGGGGGGACCTACTAGTTGAGTTTGCAGAACGGAATAACCTACGCATAATGAATACCTTCTTCTGTAAACGGGAGAGTCGGAAGTGGACCTGGAGGAGCCCGAATGCGGAGCACAAAAATGAAATAGACTTCATATTATGCGATAACCATGGCGTCGTGCAGGATGTGGAAGTGCTCGGAAGGGTAAGGTGTAGTGACCACCGTATGGTAAGATCTCAAATTAGGCTAGATTTGAGGAGGGACCGCAACAAGCTAGTACGAAAGAAGCCGATAAATGAGCTAACAGTAAGACGTAAAGTAGAAGAATTCAGGATCGCGCTGCAGAACCGATATTCCGCCCTTAAGGAGGAAGCCGAGCTTACGACACAGGAAGCCAGCGACAACCTTACACGCATTATCACGGAGTCTGCAGTAGAAGTCGGGGGCACTATGGCTAGGACAGGATACTGGTAAACTTCACAGGAGACGAAAGATCTAATCAGGAAACGGCAACCATGACGAATCTCCACCGCAGCTGACAGAATAGAACTAGCCGAGCTCTCAAAGTTAATCAATAAGCGTAAGACAGCTGACATACGGAAGTATAATATGGATAGGATCGATACGCTGTAAAGAACGGAGGTAGCCTGAAAAGCAGTGAAGAGACGTCTTGGCGTGGCGAAAAATCAGATGTATGCACTTAAGGATAATCAAGGCAATGTCATCACAAATAGGGATAAAATAGTCACAGTGGCCGAGGGAGTTCTATAGGGATCTGTACAGTAGCCCGGGACATACCGGATAATGCCGAACGAGACAGTAGTTCAGAGGAGATAGACATCCCACCAGTAACGACCGAAGAAGTAAGGCAAGGCTTTGAAAGAAATGAAAGGGGGCAAAGCACCTGCTGAGGATCAGATAACAGCAGACCTCTTGAAGGATGGCGGCGAAATTGTACTTGCAAAAACTGGCAAACCTGTATACTGCAATGCCTAATTGACCGCAATGGTACCGAAATCTTGGAAGAACAGCGAACATCATCCTAATCCATAAGAAAGGCGACAAGACGGTCTTTAAAAATTACAGGCCGATCAGCTTACTGTCAGTCGTCTACAAGGTATTGACCAAGTAATCGCTAACCGAATCTCTGCAACCTTAGATTTCAGTCAACCTAAAGAACAAGCAGGGTTCCGTAAAGGTTATTAAACAATGGACCATATTCACACGATCAATCAGGTGATAGAGAGTGCGCTGAGTATACTGAACCCCTCTATGGTAGCCTTCAGAGATTATGAGAAAGCATTTGACTCGTTCGAAACCGTAGCAGTCATTCAGGCTTTACAGAACCAGGGGGTAGATGAGCATTATGTAAGAATACTAGAAGATATCTACAATGGGTCTACAGCTACCATCATCCTCTATAAGGAGAGCAGTAAAATACCTATAAGGAAGGGTGTCAGACAAGGAGACACAATCTCTCCAATGTTATTCACAGCATGCTTACAAGAAGTATTCAGAATGTTGGATTGGGAACAGGTGGGAGTAAGGGTGAATGGAAGAATACCTCAGTAACCTCAGATTTGCTGATGGGCGTTGCCTTGCTAAGTAACTGGGGGAGACGAATTGCAAAGCATGCTTTCCGCACTGGGCGAACACAGTAGAACCGTGGGCCTGAAAATTATTATGCCGAAAACTAAAGTAATGATCAATAACCTCGGGACAGCACAGCAGTTTGAGATAGGTGGCGAGGCAGTGGAAGAGGTAAGCGAATATATCTACTTAGGCCAGGTTGTGACCCCAGATCCCAACCATGAGGCAGAGATAATTAGAAGGATCAGAATGGGGTGGGTGCATACGGCAGACATTCTCAGATATGAATAGCAGCCTACCATTGTCGCTGAAGAAGAAAGTGTATGACAGCTGCATCTTACCGGTACTCACCTACGGGGCAGAAATTTGGAGGCTCACTAAGAGGGTACAACTTAAATTGAGAACGACTCAGCGGGCAAGGAGCGGAAAATGATAGGTGTAAACATTAAGGGACAAGAAGAGAGCGGAGTGGGTCAGGGAGCAAACTGGTGTTAAAGTACATATTAGTAGAAAATTAAGAAGAAGAAAATGGACGTGGGCAGGGCATGTTAATGCGAAGGCACGATAACCGCTGGTCATTAAGGGTAACAGAGTGGATCCCTAGAGAAGGCAAGCGTTGCACGGGGCGGCAGAAAGTTAGATGGCCAGATGAGAGCAAGAAGTTTGCGGGGATAAATTGGTCACATTTCACACAGGACCGAGATAATTGGAGAATAATGGGAGATGCCTTTGCCCTGCAGTGGGCGTAGATAGGCTGGTGATGATGATGATGATGACAATAGTGTATCTGCAATCTGCGACGGGATATCCTTGTCAAGACGCCCGGCCAACATGCCAGAAAGGTATTTGTAAAATTTCATCGTCCTGAAAGAGAGCTGCTGCTTGAAGCGGAGTTCGATTGTATTTTTTGGTATACATAATGCTTTATTTTAACGGGCATGATTCAGGGAGATGCTGTGATGTATTTTTTGTGGTGTTAATTAACGTACAGCAGAAAGTTTACCTCGAAACGTCGTAACGATCCTCATATGCGTAAATATATACAAGTGGCATTTAGCAATGGCTCCTCTCCGCAAACAATGTTTTTTTTTTTTTAACAAGAGCGAAGCTATTTAGCAAATCGTACTTCTTCGTGTCCGCAGTTAAAAATGCGAAGAAATTTCTGAGCGCGCGCAGGTGAGCGAGAGACTCTCGGCGACCGCCGGGCAGTGTACAAAACTAAGAAAGTGCCTAGCGCTCATGTGCGCGTTTCTCGCGACGACCGCCCAGCGTGCCTGGCATGTCAAGGTAAGCATACCCACTTAAGGAGTTTTGCTGCGATATTAAAAAAAACAGCGTTCGCCGTAATCGCGGCCACACTTGCTCGGAACGAGAAAGACACGTCATAGCCTATGCCACTACAGGGTGGTTTCCAATGACTATCACTTCCAAAAAAAATGAAAGAAGCTCACACTTATAGCAACAATGGTGGATTAAAGGTCTTTGCGGCAGAGAAGAAGCATACAGTTTGTAATCGTGGGCTTAAACCTTCGTGATGGTCGTGGAGGTTGCGTGCAGCTTAGCTACCTCTAGGTCTTAGGCGTTAGTGGGAGCTGCCTTCATTTTTTGTTTGCTATGGGATAAGCAAAGACCAGGATCCTACACGACATCCTGTTATCAGGTGAAGAAGGCGACAATTTGTGGTACTTGCGTGTGGACAGATGTACCAAACTCTTCCACGCAGCCTCTCACGTACGGCGAAAACTTCAAACACACTCATTTCCCCATCGAATCATCCTAAATAACACGGTGGCTCTTTCCTCAACGCCATGGCGATTGCATTCGTCAGCAATGACGGAGCCACAATGGCGTCAGCATCCACGCCGGCTAAAGATCCCACTGAGGGCGAGGAAATGGCCATTGCCCTTGCTATAATTTCTACCCGAGCACCCACAATCATAAGCGACTCGAAGTCCGCCATAGTTAACTTCGCGAAAACAGGATCTCCCCTACAGCAGCCTCGCTGTTATAGAAGATAACTAACCAAAGAAAGTGTTTTTGATATGGACTTCCGGCCCGCTGCGGTCTTACAGGGGAATGAATAGCCCACGCAACCGCTCGAGCTCCTTCCAAGTGAGCCGTATTACCTACGACGCCATCACAACCACCATCATCCCCACACCAGACAGAACAGGACAGCGAAGACCAAGGACACATTATTAGATCACACTAAGACAGGGTAGTCACATACAGAGATGTAATAAACCACTACAGGTTATCAAGATGCAAATATCCGCCTGCCCAGCGCACCTATCCAGGAAAGAGGCGGTCACGTGGCGATGATTGCCGACAAACACTTTTCCAAGCCCTGTTTCTCTCAACCGCTGCTACCCATACCTTTACCCAAACATCTGCACTTGTGCAACACCAGAACCAACCTGCACCAGAATGATAATGTCCTTGCTTAGGGCTCCAAAAAAATGCGACCGCCCTATAATGGCGAATCGATGTAAATACACTTAAAAGATACAAATTACACTGCAGAACAATGGGAGACTGTTCTGCTCATCTCCACAACGTGCCACAACTCACAGCAGTCCGGATGGCCGAAGCCGCAGCGAGGATCCAAGGAATTCTGGCTGACGGCTGAGGTGGGGATACCGTGAAAGTTGCATACTCTTCGGAACCCATCTCGGCCATAAAAAAAGTCATCTCTCTCTCTCTCTCTCTCTCTCTATATATATATATATATATATATATATATATATATATATAGATACGGGACGAGGGACTCAGTAAGGACACATATCAAGGTTGCAGTCGTCATTGCCAGTGCTATTCGGCTGTTTCCGAGATATCTAATAGTGCCGAATGACGTGTGTTTGTCATGTTTTTTTAATACAGTGCTAAATAGGCGAAAATATACGTCGAGAAAAAATCCGCCGTTTTTCCGGGAGCGGGAGTCGAACCCACATCTCCGCATAACGCGTGCGGTGCGTTAACCAGTTAACTGGCATCGAGTAATTGGTTAACGCACCGCACGCGTTATGCGGAGATGTGGGTTCGACTCCGCTCCCGGAAAAACGGCGGATTTTTTCTCGACTTATATTTTCGCCTATGTAGCACTGTATCAAAAAAACATGACAAACACACGTCATTCGGCACTATTAAATATCTCGGAAACAGCCGAATAGCACTGGCAATGACGACTGCAACCTTGATATATATATATATATATATATATATATATATATATATATATATATATATACATGTATATATATACCCCTCTACCTCTCTCTTTGTGTTTCTGGCCGATACTGTGAGTGCTTCATGACATTTGCCAGCCATGCAAACATATCCTCAAGCGCTATAGGTTACCACTTCAAGGCCCAACAATTCATCGGTGGGCGGGCCAGAAGCTTCGTCGTACGTTTCTGGTGGCGCACTAGGGAAAATAGGTTCTTTAAGGGCGGAAAGAATTGCGTATGTTTTTTTTAATGCTTTTTGTTAAAATGCGGGTGCACACACAAAGCCTATGCTAAGCTATTATAAGCCATCCATCCAGAAATCGTTGCCTTATGGTGCGACATTTGGAACGCCGGCTGAACAATTTGCCTGTTTCTACCAAGCCTTTTCCCAAGCCGGCCACAACACCTAAGTACTCCTTGTCAACGCTTATCAATCTGGTATTCTTTCATCCCTCGAAATTCCAGCTACGCCGTTCCAGTTTGCTGCTTGTTCATACGTCCACAAACGTTGATTGTGAGGTTGCCTTGTACCGTTCCTGCAAAGCCGAATGCAGCTAGCGTATGGTGCCAGCAAACCGTCACCATTCAGCAGTGCGCGTGAAGCATCGATGATCCAATTTCAATACATAAATATTCCGGGGATACTTCGGCGCTTGCGATAAATGTGAGTTCAAAAGTATTCATGTGCTACTGGACGCGGCCGGAAATCATGTGCCACTCAAAGCCCTTCGGTGCGCTCTCAACTTCTCCACAGCTGGGCGAGACTTCAAACACAGGAGAAAAGAGGACGCAAACAGGCCTAAACATGACGAGGCGCAACAGCGCTGCGTGGCGCCTCGTCACGTTTTTCAAGCCAAGCATACCCACCGAGGGAGATTGGCCAAGAAAAATACCGAGCACACGCGAGCGTGCGCCTCGCCAGGGGTGGCCGGCATCGGCTGGCTGGATTGTCGAGAAAACTCTGCCATGCGTTCGTGGCGTGATCTCCGGCGTGCAGTTCTTCCCACCCTTTCAAGTGCGTTCGCGCTTACAGTGGGGAGCACAGACGTCGAGTTCGCGCTACAGACGATGAGTTCGCAAAGCCGGTTGCCGCCGGTTCCAGCGCGTGCTGACGCGGTCCATTTTGGGAGAGATGTCCATTTTGGGAGACAGAAAACGATCCGGGCCTGCCAGTAATGGTGAAGTTTCAGCAGCTAGAGCGGAAATCCATGGGAGGTCTCCGACGAAGGGAGAGGGGCTGCCAGATGTGCTGTTTCCCCAGCGTTTCACCAATACTGCAAGATGCGCCATTTTTTAAAGACGATAGTCTTTTTTGGGCTACTTCAACGCATAAATGTTGGTCTGTCTGTCTGCCTGTATGTGACTATATTCAGCCACCTGGCCAAAGTGAAGCAGAAACTGCGCAATAGTCTCATATACTCACAGCGAAATCTAAACGTCTAAGTCCGGTGTCAATGTTCATACTTGCCAACATTGTTGATCAAGAAGAAGACATTACGCAAATATAAGGCAGAAAATCAATACATAAGTGACATTTTCAGTGTGTCTTTATTAACAAATTTAGGGATCTTGTTTTTTGCTATAGCAAATGAACTACTACATCAACTGCAGAAAACCGTCGCCTGCTGTCGCCCCGCTCGGCATTATAAAAATCCCACCGCAACAGCAACGAAAGGTTCCACTAGATAGGTTACACGTGGAGTTATGGAAATAAATGTAGTATTGTGTCGTGATTCACTGGCGTCTCCGCCGTACGGCAGCACTGGCCTCGAGGCACCCGACTTATATATCTGTGAAACGCGGCAAATTTAAATTTACTTGAGCAGACCTCTAGCGTGTTATCTTGGGAGGAACGAGGCGGGAGGACGAACAGCATGAGAGGTGAGCGGGAAAGAGAAGGGAGGCATTTACTTGCCAAGAGGTGCCAGTCGACTATCGTATTACTTCGACATTTGCAACGAAAAGGACCAGATACGCGGCCAGTATTTTTTGTCGCTTAAGGAGCAACTGAACGCTTTCGCATCAATGTATTGCGCCCTATGATACATTGGACCATAAACTAACTGATGGCAGCACGAAACTTTAATGGGACGAGCGACAAACACACTACAAGCACTTCAAACATCATCATAAACGTTATGTGACAGTTTTAAATAGAATAACAGCAATTTAAAACATCCCGTTGCGCGGGTGGTGATATTAGAGTTTGAAAACCGCATCATCTTGAGTATTCAAATCAGGAAAGTATTGTAATGTGTTTCGGAAGCGTACAGGCTAGGGGCGCTGTGATAATTCTAAAGACGTTACAATTTCTTTAAGCCCCGTTCTGGAACATCGGTGACTCACCGTGGAAGTCCATACTCATAGAACAAGCTCTGAATCAGGGCCGAAGGGAAAACTGCAAAAGAGAAACAAGGTATGAGTGGGGTATGGTACAGCCACGTGAAGCAGCACACAGTTTTTGGAGCACGCACCTAGACCATCATTTTCACAGGAACACGTATGAACGCAATAAATAGATATACAAATCGTAGCGCGTGAAGAACTGACAGCCAGAGGTGATGCAAAACGGCAAAAGGAGATCTATACAAATAAACTTGTGGCAGAAAAAGGATGAATTATAAACGCTGTCGAATGCGAGGCGGCGCCGTCCTGCCGAATCAGCGTTCTCCAGCGCCAGCCGCTTCACGAGCTCTCATCTACGCGCCACGCTCAGTAACCATTCACCAACGTCATTTTTGTTGCTCCACTCCATATCACACGGTCTCGTGACATTCGCCTCTTCTCCAAAAGGCATCATGTTTGTAATGGTAGCTTAAAAATTATATATGATTTGGGAAAGTCTTAAATACGATGGCGCAGTACGTCACGTTATATTAATAGGGTTTCAACTACAGCATATCTTTCCCGCGACATGTTTTGGTAATTCCATGCATAATGGCAAAGCCAATCTCTTACTGAGAAATAGGGGACACAGAAAATAGGACGCAGACAAACCCTAATACCGGGCGAACCAATACACCGGGCGAATACCAATATACCATTGACTACGCTTTAACATTGATTTTACTTAAAAAAAATTTATCCCAGTTAATTGCAGCCCCAGATTTTTCACAAAAAGATTAACCACCTTAACTGCTTCGCTTATGCTCTTTTAATCGCGACAGAAAACCGCTATATCATCTGCGTATGCGAGTAGTTTTACTTCAGTGTTCTGTAATGCAAACCCTAGTATTCGTTCATGCTTGATTATTTTTAAACAGAAAGGCTCGAGATACAGCCCAGAAAGAAGAGGCGATAACGGACAACCTTGCCTGAGCGAACAACCAACATTTATACCTTCACTTAAATTTTTGTTAACAATTATGCTCGCCTTGAATCCGGCATACGCCATCTTTATACCATCCAAGATAACAGACCCCACATTCGTCTATTCTAAGATTCTGAAAAGTATGTCATCGGACACCCGGTCAAAAGCCTTCTCAAGGACGAGTTGCACCATCGCCACACGACGTGAGAAGGCATCACTGCACTCTAACACACTTCTGGCGACGTGCACATTGGTGCTTATCGTGCGATGCTTAATTCCGCAAGTTTGATGCCGTCCTATCAAAAACTGAATTACGTTTTGCAACCGTCTAGCTAAGACTTTCATGTAAATTTTGTAGTCAACGTTGGCTAGACTAATTGGCCTATACGCCTTTACGGACAGCAGTTTTACTACATCTTCACACTTCGGTATCAAGATGATGTGTGCCTCCTTAAAAGACTGCGGGAGAACATGTAGTGTGTAAGCCTACACCAATACTTCATATAAAAATACCGCTACCTCCCTTTTGAAAGCCTTGTGAAATTCCGCGCTTAACCCGTCTGGCCCGGGTGACTTACAGGTGTTCAGATCATCTATCGCATTTTCTAATTCCCGCACACTAATTGGTGCTTCCATTATTTCACAAAGCTCTGGTTCTAATTTGGGCATAAGCAATAAAAATTCATCAGCAAAGCCATCGTTCATTGGAATGTGCCTGTCTAACACCTCAGTGCAGTACTCGACGAACGCCCGCTCAATAGTTTCTTTTTGGCCGTAACGCCATTTTTGTACCGTATTTCCCTGATTTCGTTTTTCTGCGCGTAACGTTTTTCATCAGACAACGCACGCTTTCTAGGCATTTCATCGAACCACATATTATCTGCTCGTGCTCGCACGATAGCTCCCCTATAACGCTCAGTATTCGATGACTTCTAGTTTATTTTTTGTGTCTCTTATTCCTTGCTTAAACTCGCCGGCGTTTGCGCTTTCTTCTAACAATAGAGTCCTTTACTGTTGGCGAAGTTCTTTTTCTTCTCTCTTTTCTGTTTATTGATAATTGTGCTTCTTTCGACTGCACCTATTTTAACTTGTTGTTTAAAAAGGTCCCACTTGACTCCCCACCTCGTCTGTGCATAACTGTGCATATTAGTAAACAGTTCACTGACCCTAGCTGTAAAAGATTCATCTTTAAGTACCCGACTATTTAATTTACCACAACTTCCAATGCCATTTCGTGGTTTTCTGTTTGTTTCCCAGACAGAACGCCACAAGGCAATGAACGCTGTAGGACAAGGACTCCACCTTATAACTGTCACACAGTGGCACAAGTTCACTTGATATGTACACTCTATCCAGCCTCGTCTGTTTGGTTCGAAAAAACAGGAAAGGCGATAGAGACAAGAAAAAAATGTTCCCAAAAACGGTGTGATCACGAACAACAACAATGTAACAGAAATAATTACATGCGCACAAACACAAATATAACACTACAGTACACTCACATAATATAAACACACGTACACGTGCAAACATTTGAACAACCGTGATGATATATACACCTGCATAAACACGTATACAGGTGTATGACATGTGCACAAAAGTCCAGTGCACGCATGCATACCTGCAGGAAAAATAACAATTTATTACAACTTACTTTCGGAAAGAAATGACTAAAAAGCTTGGTACGCTTTGTAACGAAATCACAATAAAAGAACTCGGAAAAATTAGACATTCACACAACGCTGTGAACAACGCAAAAAAAGAAAAAAAAACACGCACGCACATATATTGAACTCAAAGGCAAACCTGACAGGTCGTTTTGGATAAATAAAAGTAAAACAGTGTAGCACGTCACGTGAGAAGTCGCGGCTATCTTCTACCCTTCAGACATTCTGCTTAAAATTTGCGCAATTAAATCAAGTTTATTTCCTTTGGTACCATCAAAAAAAGTTATATTACTGTTCAGGGTGTAAGGTATTATATATATTATATATTTTAGCATTTATTGACCGTAGTTTGTCCGCGTTCCTGGGAAGAAGCCACTTTTCTGTGTTTCGACTGTTCGCGTACCGGTTGCGTTCTGGCAATGCTGACATTTTTACCCGCCGCGGTGGCTCAGTGGCTGAGGCGTTGTGCTGCTGAGCACGAGGTCGCGGGTTCGATTCCCGGCCGCGGCGGCCGCTTTTCTGATGGAGGCGAAAAGCAAAAAACGCCCGTGTGTGCGGACATTTCGGCGCTTCGTTAAAGATCCCCAGATGGTCAAAATTAATCCGGAGCCCTCCCACTAACGGGCCGCTCCTCATCGCCTGCGTTGCGTCGGCGCGTTAAACCCTACAATCAAGATCAAATCAATGCTGACATTTTTATTAGGAAAGTAGTGCGGAGTGCGGTTCTAGAAGTGAACATGAAACAATAATGTACTGCAGCATCATGTGAAAAGTGTGAGCATTTGTCGTGCGCACTACGATAGTGCTCGCTTCAAGGACACATGGAAGGTTGTCCTGCTACTTCCAGAAAAGTGTGAGCATTGGTGTGCGCGCTACGATAGTGCTCGCTTCAAGGACACATGGAAGGTGCCTGCTACTTTCACGTCCAATCCACCTTGCACTTTGTCTGCTTCTCACGACCATTATCATCATCATGTCACACCTCATCTGTTTCTCATACCCATCCACATCATTATTCCTCGGGCTGGTATTCTCGGTTGCCTCTGAGAATAAACGCGTCGTTCCGACTGACTCTGCGACGTCTCTTCTGGGGACGGTTGCCTTTGACGTCTCCCTCAAGTGGTAGAGGTGCACCTCGGTCCTGTCCTCTGTCTTGCCCAGTCGCACACCTGGAGCTCCGTTCCGGTAGGCGCTTGCCTCTGAGGATGCAGCACGAGAGCTGGAACAGCACCCCCGGAGCGTCAGCTGCCATGCCTGCTGCGTTTACCATCACCAGCCACCAACGCGATCCGCCAGGTTTTTCTGGCCTTCGAGGCGAGGATGTCGACGAGTGGCTGGAGAGTTATAATCGCGTTAGCAGCTTTAATTGGTGGGATGACGCATTAAAGCTCCGCATCGTCTCCTTCTCCCTGCACGAGGCGCCAAGACGTGGTTCCGTAACAACGGGCACACTATCACAGACTGGACCGGCTTTACTCAGGAGCTACGGAAAATTTTCCGCACGCCGTTCATTCGCGCAGAAGTAGCCAGACAAAAGCTTGCCTATCGCATTCAGCGCCCTGATGAGACATTCGCCTCATACATTGAGGACGTCGTCGCTCTTTGTCACCAAGTGGATGAAACCATGCCAGAGGCTGACCGGGTGCGCCATATATTGAAAGGTATCGCTCCGTTTGCCTTTAAATCTCTGGCTGTGGAAAATCCTGCAAGCGTTAGCGATGTCCGCAAGGCTTGTCAACGGCTGGACCAACTACAGTCTATTCGCCTTCGACAGGAGGCTTGGGCCTCTCATCAATATGGGGACTCGGACCTGCGCAGTCTCATTCGTGCGATCATTCGCGAAAGTAGCAGGCACCTTCCATGTGTCCTTAAAGCGAGCACTATCGTAGTGCGCGCAAAAATGACGCCCTAGATTGTTTACAAGGAGCGGAATATTTTTCAAGTTATGATCTTCGCTCGGGGTATTGGCAGATCCCCATGCACGAGGCCGATAAAGAGAAGACCGCGTTCGCCACCCCCGACGGGCTGTATGAGTTTAATGTTTTCACTCTAAACTTTTTTGCCTCCCATATACTCCTTAGAGGTTCTTTTTCGCCTGTCCTCTAGTGATCCTCCTTGTAGGAGTTTTTTTACTACATGGAACAGGGAGGTTTTGTTTACCTCCTCAAAACAGGGCGTTTTTAGGTGATAGAAAGGAGGTAGATAGGGAGTGTTAAGAAATGTCGGGAGAATTTAAGGAGTCCAAAATGGAGTATTCTTTACTTTTAAGGGGGCGTTTTAAGTGATGTTTATGGAATTTTTAGGCGGTTGAATAGGACCTATTATGGCTCCCTTGGGAAGTACTTATGTTATTTTAGGGGCGTTTTTAGGAGGTTCAAGGGAAGCATTTACTTCTTTTGCATGGAGTTTTACCAAAGCTTAGGGAGTTTTGTAGGCCTTCCGAAAGGAGTTTTCGCAGGGCCACAAGGGAGAATTTCTAGTTCCCTGCGGGGTACTGATTTCACACGGTTTTTCCTCGATTTCAGGTTTATTTCAAACGAACTTTCGCAGACAACTTTACATGGTACATGGTGTACACAGGAGGTTCCGAAATAAAACTTAGGGCGACCTCCTAAGAAAGCAAAAATGGTACATTGCTAAATAACACGCCAGTTAGGAGGAAGACAGCAATACGATGCTAGTTGTAATAAACCGTAGAAACAATATTACTAGAATGGAAATACGCGAAAAATAAAGATAGGCACACAAACACAACCGCATGTAAGTGAAATCATTATATAACTAGCGGATCGAGAACGCGTCGGTACTTATCAGAACTTATCAGTACGCATCAGTACTCAGTACACAAAGTGAAAAAAAATGGTTCCAGTGGTTCACAAACACCAAAAAAGTTTTCAGTTGGTGGTGAAATGAGCGAGAGCATGTGCTAGTTGAACAAATTGTAGAAACAATATTAATGCAAAAACTGGAAATACACGAAAAACAGATCAGCACAAACACAACCGCATGTAAGTGAAATCATTATATAATACTAGAGGATCTAGAACGCAGTACTTATCAGAACTTATCAGTACGCATCAGTACTCAGTACACAAAGTGAAGAAAAAATGGTTGCAGTGGTTTACAACAACAAAACAATTTTTCAATTGGTGGTGAAATGAGCGAGAGCTGTGTGACGATTTGATATTGAAAGGTAACGAGCATTTTGTAGGTGGTAAAGGCACAAGAGATAAATGATGCAGGAGGAGACAGACTCCAGTGAGATGGCTATGGATAAATGAGTAATGTAAAGAACAAAAAATATGCTGCCAAAATACCAGTGAGTTTTGATAAAGACACAAATGCGCCAAGAAAAGTGACCGAGTCTGACGGGTTAATTGCAATGATATAGAACAGAATGGGTGCTATCGCGACAGCTTCTTTAGAGTGAGAACAAAAAGCCATGAAATTCGTGTTTTCGGATAATTTTTAGTTGATTCATTTCGCACCTGTCGCCACATTATTTAGATAATTGTTTCAACGTAAATTAATTTGTTAAAATAATTGCTTCACTAAAAGATAGCTGTATTATCAGCATACAAGAACGGCCCATCAAATATCCTCTTTTCAGTAAAAAAAAGAGAAAGAAAAAGTCAGAAAATATAATACGGAATTCTTTTTGACTACTATCGAATGATTACAGGATTTAAAACAAATAAAATACTAGTGAGCGATATTGATGCGATAAAAGTTAATTAGTTCTAAATCCTTCACACGTGGCTTGGTGCTGGCAAGGTCCAAAATGGCATGTTCCACAAACGTTAGAGCTCTGTGTGCCTTCTTGGGATATTGAATGTTGAAAACCCAGAACGATGCAAACAGACTACACAGTCCTCCCAGTAAAGATGATGCAGTCAAGACACGCTGGCCATCGATGTGGAGGCTAACTTCCCCGTTCACGGAATGCAGGCAGGGAGTCGAAGGAACATCTGCCTGAAAAAGCAAAAACGAAAAAAAAAAATGCCCCACACGTAAAATTCTTACTCATTTCAATACTCATTCTTACCGACCAGAGCGGTAACAATGAGTCAGAGCCTTGAACGAAAACAACACAAAGACTTATATTGGGACAGGCAAAACACGGTACAAGCACGAGGACAGGAACGTAAGAGGTAACTTAGAATGAATACAAATGCCAGCAACAGTTCAAATACAAAACGTACAATCAGGAGCGTTGACAAATAGATATTACAAAGTAGAGCAGTTAACTAAAAAGAACACGAACAGTTCGATGCATATGAGAGACAGAGTCCCACAATATTCACCGACCGGGCCGACGATGCACCGCTGTCGGAGGCGATTCGGCTACCTGTGAACGACGCCCAAACGTAGCTAACTTGCTCGGCGCGAGTCTCTTTTTTATACGCCTCGAGATTCGCGATCGCTGCGCCGCCTCCGCCGCTTCTCCGCGGCGTTTGCGGGATTAGCGATGCGTGCCTGATAGGTGGTCATGCAGTGTTTCGGTTCTCTTTCGCTTCTCTTTGCCTTTCCGCGCACTAAACAACTTGTTATGGTGACGTCTGTAAGCTAACTGCACGTTTAGGGCACTTAAAAAAAACAGCTGCGTCTTGGTAGTGCTCTAACGCCAACAAGAGCTACCCGGGGAGGCGGTTCTGCGCGCTTCTTGGCCGCTCTTGCGGGCGTCGGCGACGGCAGCAGCATATCACCGCTGTCACCTTCGAACACGTCAGCACAAGTGATCGCCTCGTTAGACCTGATATTGGCACTGTAAGAGGTTGGTTCGTTTTGCAGCGCAGACAACAAATGCGGCTTTGCTTCGAATATGTACGTCGTAGAAAAATATGTGCGGGGATGTGATAACCCAATAGCTGACAAAAACTTGTGCCTTTTATGGGAATATAGCCACGCGAAAATGTTAAGTACACTCAAAGCCTGTGCATTGTCAGATATGTGCCCACTCATGCCTTATAGTAAGAACCAAGGTATATGTTAATGAAACCACGGAAAATGAATGGTCTGCAAGTCAGGAATAAATAGAATAGTCGAATGAAAAAAAAATTAGTGCAGCTCTGAAATGCTAAAGACGTTTGTTTGAGCAAGGTAGTATTCACCAGACCAACTAGATGCGAAATGCACTGATATTTCGCTAGACATGAAGGGGGGGGGGGGGAAGGAGGAGGACGCTCAACTATCGTTGTTTACAAATGCGGAGGCGAAATCAACGAATGAACGGCACACACACACAAGCTGCGTGTTCACTTTTCGTTTTGTTTTTCGCCTTCAACGAATGGCTGATCACTCGGCGGCGCATTTTTTGAAGAATGCAGGGTTGGCAGTTCACAAGCGATACGAGGTGTCTTTGAAGAGTTGATTGATTGGTTGCAGGGTTTAACGCGCCGACGCAACGGAGACGATGAGGCACGCCGTAGTGGAGGGCTCCGGATTAATTTTGACCACCTGGTGATCCTTAACGTGCGCCGAAATCTCTACACACGGGCTCGTTGGAGAGTGTCGTATCTGATAAGGGTCTCTGATATCGGTTTATGCTAGATTCTGCAGTCTCCCTGTGCCATATGACGATGTTTAGAAGAAGAGTTTGGTCACGGACGCGGATTACTCTATAAGCCCATCTTCGCGCTTCTCGTGGAGGATAAATGTAACAGATGAATCTTTGCGAGCGCTCACCTCGGGACAAGACGACCCATCATTAAATTTGTCTCTCGTGTGCTGACTCCGGAGTGTAATTTTGCATTATCCATCGTACTTCTTTGCTACAATGTTTGTGAAATTTATGCCGCATTGGCTTGTTCATGGTACTGATCAATATCAAATATGTGATATTGGCAGGCGTAACTTGCGTGCTGTCAGGTATGAGTGCTCCGCTGGATTTTGTAAGTGCACAAAGTCGATTTACATCATAGTGTGTATGGCCGCAACATGACCATCGGAGGAAACACTGCTTACGGAGACACTGCCACTAAATTTCAGGGCAGCGGAATTGCAATCAGCTGCATGCAAATGCTGGCTTCGGGACGCCGGCCTGTGACACACGCCCGTACTCATATAGATTTCACTAAGATCGCGTCATAAACGTTTATACTCTCGTGAACACACCACGCTTGCAAACAGAGTGCCTGCTCCACGTTATTCGGTATTTCGAACGCGGACAAACGGTAAATCGCTGTCTTGAACGAGCCCCAAAGCAACGGCGACAGTGGGGAGCGGGCCGGGGACTCCCGCGCCTGCTTTCGAAACGGGCCGCTAGGGGGATTTCAGTGGCGCCCTACAGGCCGCGCTCGAGGCGTATAACTGCGCACTTCGCGGAGATAAAGGGCACAACCCGCAACGCGCCCGCCGCCGACGAGCGCACGACTTGCCTTTCTCCTTCTAGAATCATCGACACGCCTTAGCACTGGCAAAGCTACGCTCGCCCCTCGACAGAACTGAGCTTCGGTGAAAGCTGAGCAGCGGAGTTTTTATTTTGGTATTTTCTTGCCGGCGAGTGGTCGCAGTTACTGCCGCTTCGTTCGACAAATTACAGCGTTTTCTAGGGCAAATAGAACTGAACTGAATGAATCGGACGACTTAACAAGAATTAGGCCCTGTACAATAAAAAATGAAAAAAATATACGGTACTTTTAGACGTCGTACGCTCGAGTTTGTGGCAACGTACCCGTGTGCGGCTCTGTCCTGAAGTTGGGAGAAATGCAGGCGGGTTGCGTTATATTTCTCGTCTTGCATTACGCTTTCTTTTAAATATGAGCGCCCTCTTTCTCGACCTCTCTACCTTCCTTCCCGCTTCCGTCTGACTGCGCTGATTTTCCCCAGCACGAAGTAACCGTCACGTTGCTTTGAACGACGCCGCGCGCGACAAGCGATTTTATCTCGAATGCCTGTTACAAACCGGCCTACAAAGAATGCGAATGCATACCCCAAACCCCGAAACAAGTAAATAAAACGAGTGAGCGCTTTTTTCCTTGTCCGTGCGTGTACGTGCTGTGTGCGGCACGGGTATTTCGCAGTTAAGCCTATCCAAACGTTTGACAAACGCTTGACTGATGACAGACCACTTCCCAGCGAGCTGTCCACAGCTGTCGCGTATCCAAATGCTGTTAGCGGTCGTTCGCCGTCGTGTGACAGGGGCACATAAAATCTTTCCACCAAATGGCACTACTAGTCCTTCTCAAATAAGAAAAAATGATGGCCCAAGGCGAGGCGCTTGAAGCTCCGGCCGCACCAAGTCACCGGCCGCGCTGCATTGACGGAGGCGACGGAGGTTGTTTACATCCGGCAGCAAGTCGTGCCGCCAGGGCAAGTTGAGTCGCTGCAGTCGGGTGCGTTGGCGCGCTGGCACGAGAATTTAAATCGTCTATGTAGGCGCAAGCAAGCGAAGCAGATGAACATTGCAATTGTTTGCAACGCGAGAACTGTCTCTTCATTAGCAGCAGAGTTTGACAATACCTATCGCCAAAATAAACATTGAAACAACACGGCCGCGCTGTCTGCCTGTGATCGCGCTGGTTGAAGCATCTATACGGGTATACGTACGGTATCGGTTTTGTAGCTGTATGCAACCGTCGCGTCCTGCTTACTCGTTCTAATTAGCATTAGGCCACGGTTGAAGTGCTGATACACGGAAGCAACACAAGACTAACATGGCGACCGCCGCGCCGCGAGATGATTACCCTCCGATGGGGAGTTTATTGTGGACGTGGTAGTTTACAAGGAACCGAACGCCATCTCACAAATGGTGTTAAGTCGTTCTAAATCCTCCCTTTTGCTACCCGGATGGGCAACGGTACTACCATGGAGGTTCGTCCACTTTTTAGACCATGTACATAGAGAGTACATTTTTTGCTATAGGTACTTTTCAGGGCACATTACTTGATTAAAACTCCATTTCCGGCTAGTTTGCGTTTACAGTGTTACCATTCGGGCTTTGCAACGCCCCTGCAACATTCGAGCGGATGATCGATACAGTTCTTCGCGGTCTCAAATGGAAATCGTGCTTTTGTTATCTCGACGATGTCGTTGTCTTCTCTTCGAGTTTCCCTGAGCACCTGAAGCGACTGGACGAAGTCCTCACCTGTCTTGCGAATGCGGGCCTTCAACGTAATACTAAGAAGTGCCGTTTTGCTAGTCGAAGCATTAAAGTTTTCGGACATGTCGTGAGCAAGGACGGAATTCGCCCAGACCCTGAGAAGATTGCCGCTGTCGTCAACTTTCCACGGCCATTGCAACATAAGAATCTGCGTAGCTTCCTGGGTCTGGCCTGGCACTTCCGTCGCTTTGTCCGAAATTTAACAAGCTCATGCAGTCAGGAACACCCTTTGTGTGGTCTGAAAAATGTGAAGACGTCTTTCAAGCGTTGAAAAAAGCTCTTACTTCCGGTCCAGTACTGTGCCACTTTGACGAGTACCGACCGCTCCTTCTCATATACGGACGCCAGTGGACATAGCTTAGGTGCTGTTCTCTGCAGACAATGACCAACACAGAGAACGGGTTGTTTCCTACGCCAGCCGCTTTCTCAGTCACGCCGAGAAAAATTACCCGATTACCGAGCAGGAGTGTCTCGCTGTTGTTTGGGCGGTTCAGCAATTCCGCCCATAAGTCTACAGCTGTCACTTCACAGTGGTAACAGACCACTATGCTCTCTGCTGGTTGCAGTCACAGAAAAATATGACCGGCCGCCTCGGCCGCTGGATAAGTCGACTTCAAGAATGCGACTTTACAGTAATTTACAAATCCGGCAAGAAGCACCTTGATGCAGATGCCCTTTCCCGATGTCCGCTAGATCCTCCTGACGTTCCTCCTTCGAGTACCTCACGCAGCGCACTACGTACCATCGCTTCTGTCGGTGACATCCCAACTGACGACATCTCAAATTTGGCGACCCTTCAACAATTTGCTACTGCCGTGGAATTATAGAGCAGCTCATCGGCTCCAAAACACTCGTGAACAGCAACTATCGCCGTCAACTCCAACAATTTTGACTTTTCGGCGGAGTGCTTCACCGTTCCATTCACCACCCCTCAGGGTACCGGTGGGTTCCTGTTGCGCCGCGCTCCCTCCGCCCAAAGATACTTCAAGCCTTGCACGATGATGCAACAGCTGGCCATTTAGGTTTCCATAAGACATTCGCAGCCGGTTTTTTTGGCCTAGTCTTTCCACTTGTGTCGCGCGCTACATTGCGTCGTGCGTCTCGTGCCAGCAGCGCAAGTGCCCGACGTCCGCTCCTGCCGGACTCCTACAGCCACTGTCTTGCCCGTCGGCACCATTCGAAACTGTGGGAATCGACCTTTACGGCCCTTTACCTACCAGGACTGACGGATATCGCTGGGTGGTGACGGCCATTGACCACCTCACTAGGTACGCGGAGACAGCTCCCCTTCGTTCCGGTTGTGCTGCTGAGGTAGCCGACTTCTTCTTGCGCACAATTATCTTGCGCCATGGCGCCCCTAGAGTCCTCTTGAGAGATCGCGGCAGGTCTTTCCTGTCTAACATTGTTAAAGAAGTTCTTCGTTCCTCCAACACAGTGCACAAAACCACGCCAGCCTACCATCCGCAAACAAATGGACTAACCGAACGCTTCCACCGGACCCTATCATATGATTTCCATGTATATTCGGCCCGACCACACAAACTGGGACGCAATTCTTCCATTTGTTACATTCGCTTACAACAGCGCTGTTCAGAAGACCACTGGTTATTCGCCATTGGCCGCCAAACATCTTTTCTTCTCGACACCTTCTTTTCTGCTTCCGTACCTACGTCAAGTGAGCAGTTTATCTATCTTCTCGATCACTGCCGTCGCCTTGCTCGCTTGAACACGGAAGCCTGCCAGCACGACCGCAAACTTCGCTACGACGCCACGCATCGTGCCGTACAGTTCCGCCCTGGCGATACGGTCCTCCTTTGGACGCCCATTCGCAAGCCCGGACTCTGTGAAAAATTCCTACATCGATTTCTTGGCCCCTACACCATCCTGGAAGAAACTTCCCCGGTTAATTATCACGTCGCGCCTTGTTCTCCCCGTACGTACTGCCGATACAGGGGCACGGAGGTCGTTCATGTATCTAGACTGAAACCGTTCACGCGTCGCACTTCCTGAGAGACTGCTCCCAGGCGGTCGCTCCATGTCACACCTCATCTGTTTCTCATACCCATCCACATCATCATTCCTCGGGCTGGTATTCTCGGTTGCCTCTCGGAATAAACGCGCCGTTCCGACTGACTCTGCGACGTCTCTTCTGGGTTACGGCTGCCTTTGACGTCTCCCTCAATTAGTAGACATTTGAAGCGAATGAAGACTGGTTTAGTATGAGCGCAGTACCGTTCACCTGCAACCATGCGAATCGCTTTCTTTTGCAAGCTTACAATTGTGTTCATGTTAGTGTGTGATGCGGTACCCCAAACAAGATGACAATATGTAATATGAGATAGAAATAATGAATCGTATATCTGCTTTTTTATGTTAACTGGAAGAATGCTATGACACTGACAAAGGGCTCCTACAGCTTTTGATAAACTTATGGCTACGTAATTAGTGTGTTCAATCCATCGAAGGTGCTCGTAAAATATAACGCCCAGTGTTTTATGGTGGCTAACGACCGCAATTATATTATTACCAAGGTTAATAAATAAATCTGTTTCTACGAGCCGATTTATGGGGCGGAAAAGGACAGCTTTCGACTTAATCGTATTTATTTTTAGATTGTTCGTGTTGGACCAATTCAAAAGGCATTTTAGGATATCACTTGCTTTCTAAATTATTTCTGTAATCCTAGAACCAGAGATAAATAGGGAGGTGTCGTCAGCGTAAATTATACATTGAGTTTCTTTAAAATACTCTCCAGGTCATTAATGTAAACATTGAAAAGAAAAGGTCACAATACACTGCCCTGAGAAACAGCGCATTTTAGCTAACGTTTGGATGAAGAAAAACCATCGATATGCACTATTTGTTGACGATCTTTAAGGTATAAACTGAAAATTTGAATGTCATGCCTCTCACTCTGTAATTGTTTAATTTATCTAAGAGACTGTGGTGGTTTAAACAATCGAAGGCCTTACTGAAGTCCACAAAGACTCCTCATGTTAAACGTTTGTCTTCTATGTTCTGTAATACAATTTCTTTTTGGTATATTAACGCCGATTCTGTAGAGAAACCTTTAGGGAAGCCGAATCGAGAGTGTAAATTAACTGATTAGCTTCAAAGAAGTTTAGCAAACGTGCGAGAAGGAGGTTATCTAACACTTTAGAAAAAACAGGCAGAGAAGAGATTGGGCGTTAATTACTCATGACGTCTTTTGAGCCTGACTTGAAAAGGACTGTAACTTTTGCTAGTTTCATTCCTGCAGGAAAGACCGATGATTCCAGTGAAAGGTTAAGGATATGACAAAGTGGTAATGAAAGCAGGTCCGCAACAAATTTTACGGGCTTAATTATACTGCCTTCAACGTCAGCGCTGGAAATATTTCTTAACGACATAATGACAGCGAAAACTTCCTGTGAATCTGTGGGGCTCAGGAATATTGAGCCCGTTGTTTTATTTGAAATCCTAGAGTATGCATCTTTGTTATAGTTTGTTCTTATACTCTCAGTAAAGAAGTTATTAAAGCAATCAGGCAATGGCACGCCCGATGTTTGCGATCCATCAATAATTAGTTCTCCAATGACACTTCTTACGTTTCTTTTGTTGATCACCTCATTTACTGAACGCCAAACTAGCTTAGCGTTCATCCTATTTACAGTGAAAATTTCCGAGTAGTAGTCACGCTTCGCCTTCACAATTTAATATCTAATTTATACCTAAACTTCTTAAACACAACGTAGCCACTACTAAGTAGTATCTCTGCTTATTAGAAAGCTATGGTACAGATGGTCTTTTTTTTTTAATTCTTCTCAAAACGCTAGGTGAAACCCATGCATTTTTTATTTTTTATGCGGCTTACTTTCTGATAATGAAAAACCGATATCGTAAACGTTTTTAAACTTATCAACAAAAGCCTTGTAAGCATCATCGACTGAACGAGAGTTAAGACATTGTGTCCACGATGTTTCACATATCATTTGCCAGAAAGATCCTAGTTTACTATCGGTAATTGCTCGGAACCTCGCGCATCTACTTTGAGCTGGTGTAGAAATGCAAGGTTTATAGTAATGAATATAGGACAATGATCGCTGAGGTCGGAGGAAATTGTGCCTGACAATGTCACTGTGCTATCAGTGTTATTAATAAACAAGCCAAACGTCCTTGATGAATAAACGGTGAGCCTCGTTGGAGAAGTGATAACGTTTGTGAATCCGTTCGATTCAATTGCCGCGATAAATTCTACGGATTAGGTGGCCATTTCACTTAAAACAATATTGAAATCTCCGCCAAGCAGTAAGGTCTATTTATTTTGTGAGCAGTAATTTAAAAATGTGTTTAAAATTTCGAAAAATGTGTCATGGTTTCTATTAGGGGGCCTATACATTACAGAATAAATGAAGGTGTTGTGTTGTAGCCGAAGCACGTCGTAGTCGTCAGTGATAACTGAAAATTCTCTCATGATAGTACAGTGCAAAAACGTAACATAAATAGCTACAAAACCTCCACGGGACGGCCTGTTTAGGAAAAAAAAAGCGTACGATGGCAATGTTATTAGGTCGACTTCGTTCTGACACCATGCTTCAGTCAATAAAATACAATTCATTGACATCGCAAGTTACTTAAAAAACTTTGAATTTGATCGCGCTTGTTTCTCATTGATCGCATGTTAAAATGAACAGCAGAAATACTGCTGGCCTTCGCAGTGCAACGAATGACGGTTGGCATGACCTGATCATAATAATTCAACCTTTCATGACAAACGTACGTAGATTATGAGACTAACAATGCTAATCAAATTCTTGGCTACTTACGTCGGAACCTCTCCTTAGCTCCTGTTTCCTTGAAATTACTGCTCTATAAAACACTTGTTAGGACTACACTCTAATCCGCTTCGGCTGTCTTGGATTCCCATTTATCATGGCTTTCCTGCTCCCTTGAGTGTACTTAGAACCGCGCCTCCCGTCTCGTCCTTTCCACCTACTTCGGAACAGCTGGAATATCATCAATGAAAGCAAACCGTTAAGTTCCCACTCTAACAACGCGAAAGGAAATTGCACGTTTAAGCCTTTTTCACATGATGTACTACAATAATCCCGACATTAAAACAGACACTATTTCGCCACCGACTTATATTTCCCCACGCTTTGACCACAGATTAAAATTTGCGCTCCCAGTTTTCGGACCAATTTGTATTTCAATTTGTTTTTATCGAAGAAGCATCGGACTGGAACAGCCTGCCCGCCTCCATTGCCAACCACCCTGATCCTGTTTCATTTAAAATGGCCAAAACTTCCATTGTATAAACCTTCCTACTCCTCTCTGTAACGCCTTCCGGGAATTGAGAGTATTGAAATAAATCAATAAATCCCTCGAGGCTGACACAATACTCGCGGACTCAAAATTCTATGAATCTTCAACAATAATCGCGCACTTACACAAAAGAGTGGCAACTTTCCGAAGCAATACTTGTGGTTCACGCTTGCAAGGTCTGACAAGGTTAATTTCATTCCCCGAAGAGAATGTTTTCTTGCTAATCTTGGCCCAAACGCACACAAAAATGTCTATAGCTGAACTCGGCAAACCGCAATTCGTGCATGAAAATTGATGCCTGGGTACTCACACATTTCGTTAGGAATATGGTCGTAATAGGCGCTTAGAGCTGTTGGACCAACGTCCCACCTGCATGGGGAGTGTAATCATGAAAGCAGTCGTTCGCAATCCGAAGACGTCGTTCCGTAGCAGCAATGTGCAGCTGGAATTTGTTAATTTAAAAGTACTCCCATAGTGGGAGCTAGAAAAATTGCGCACCAGAAAAAATATCTAAAGCTCATTACGTTGGAGGCTTACTTGAACTTATATATACATATTGTATGTTTTGTCCGCTTGTTTTTCACTCCACTAATTAGCTGACGGCATGTCGGCATATTCTACTCTTGAAATTTAATTCAAGTCCCTTCAAGTTAATTGAAGATGTCCAGCTAACGTTGGGGGTTTAATTGAGTAAGAAGTGTTGTTGGGTGATTTGGTTCATATTTCGATAAATACATTTAGCGCAACAAATACAAGGATGGCGAATGAACAGGACAGCCGCCAACTTGCAAATGGAGTTTCTCGCGAAAATGGCACGCATATACCTTCGCCGTAGTCGCACACGTTTACAGAAAACCAAGCGGGGATCCGGTAAAGGCACACATAAAAAAGCATAAAAACTATGTGAAATTCACACTCCTTTGAAAATATTAGCAACGATGGCACACTCACGCAAGCATCCCCCTTTACCTTGATGTAGAAAGTTTCCGAAACTTGACGTGCCGTGACATTCCGACTGCGTTTCAGAATTTTGGTTTTGTCCAATACGGGTACACCGTGACATTCTTTGCAGTGGGACGACAAGTGTGATGCGTTCCCGTTTTTTATGAAGAGGGCATTCACTCGTAGTCGGTCATTCCCACATCGAACCGTTTGGCCGATACATACTTTGCCACACACCAGCGGTATCTCGTACATAGCACCCTCAATGCAGTATGCGAAAGGCTTAGCATGCTTGTTATAGCACGTTTTCTGACGTTTGTTTTTGGGACCGTTCTCGCGCATAGTGCGGCAAGTTTAAACGATGCTGAAAACACTAACTGGGACCTCATACCTCGTGGCGACCTTTTTTTCTAGATTGTGTGCGACTCCGTGCGCGTAGAATATAATTTCAGGGAGTGTTTCTTTGTTAAAAGGCCCACCGTTAGCTCTTTTCAATACAGTTTTAGTTTTTCAAAGCAAAGCCTCATCCACGGCCGTGAGAATTAAGCGTGGAAAGCGTGCGGCTTCAAGTCTGGTCATCTGATGGCCAAAACCTTTTTTACAGCAATCTCACAGGATTTGTAGTGCGCAAATTGAAGTGCCAAATTCGCTCTAGCTCGCCCTGCTGTCTTGAAATGTGCAGAACCGTAAGACGGCAGTTTCCTGGTTGTTCGGGCTGAATATTGCCAACAAACGTGGTCATCCATACAATATGTTAATATCTAAAACTGGAGGCTACTGTAAAGGAGTAGCTCATGTGTAAACATTAAGCCCTTCCGATCCCGATTAAAAAGCATAAAATTCAGTCACTGTTTTGAGGCAAGTTGTTTGGTCTTGTTTCTTCCAGAGGACCAGAAAATTTTCCTTGTACATAAAGATACTAAAACTTTGTCAATCGTGACTGAGTTACTTCTGTCACGATTGACACTCCCCAAGAAAATGTTGCACAGTACTGGCTCTACACACGAGCTGATGCAAATGCCTTTCCTCTGAATGACAAGTACGTCGTGAAACGAGATGAACGTTGCGCTCAGGTAAAATTCAAGAACCAAAAAGTAACTGACCGAAATACCTGCTGCATTTTGAAAACTAATGGCACCATTTACTTCAATGCATTGAACAACCGCGGAGAGGAGTTCACTGTGCGGTACACAATAAAACCAGTAGGATGGAGAGTTGGGCGAGTTAGTAAAGCGACATGGTTGGTTGGAACAGCGCGTTAAAACGGGAACACGAAGAAAAAACCGGACAGGACGAGCGCTACCTATCAACTGAGATTTATTGAAAAAGATGAAACATTTATACATGAAAAATTCAAAAGTGCGCATGTGCAATGGTGAGAATCACACTCAAATGCTGAAAGAGATAACAGGAATGATTTACCCTTGCTTCGACGTTTAACAATCAAGAAAAGCCACTTCTTTCTCGTGCAGACATACAGAGGGCTTACTAACACACTTATCACCAAATGCCTCTATAATATCTCGCTTAAGCTGCATGTGATGACGGAATAATACAACAAGTGACGGGAGGGAAATGGACTGTTTTAAAGATGTGACGCTGTTACCGGAGGAGTATTAGGAGGTGATAAAGCGAGCTGCACAATTTTTGTATTGATTTTCAATTAGTGGTCAAATATGCGTGGGATGGATGCCAGATTGATTAAGCAATATTCAAGTTTTGGTCTCACGAATGTTAGATAAGCAAGTTTTTTTTTATTTCTATGGCCGCGAATTTCAGATTTCATCGGAGGTAACCAAGTGTGCTTGATGCTTCGGAACAGATTGTGTCGATGTGTAATTCCCATGATAATGATGGTGTCATGTGAACGCCTCAGTATTTATACGATGTTACAGAGCTTATGGGAACAGCATTGTTATTGTAAGTAAGTTTGGTGGGTGATGGAGCTAAGGAGATAAGTTAAGTGGCATGAGCCAATTATCGCACCATAATGCGATAGTGTTAAGGTCATCTTGTAGGGTGCTGCTATCGTCGGGGCTTTTAATTGCAGAGTGGAGGACACAATGGTCGGCAAAAAGTCCTAGTTTAGTTTTTATTTTACTTGGTAGATCAGTTATGTAAATTGGAAATAAAAGTGGCTACAGACTGGCGCCCTGTGGTACCCCCGATGTAATAGCTGTAAGCGATGATTGGTTGTTATTTGCGAACGTGAATTGCATGCGGCCTGTAAGGAAGTCCTGAATCCAATTTATTATGTTTGTAGGTAAACCAAGCGAAGTTAATTTTGAGAGTAGTTGGTTATGTAGGACGCGATCAAATGCCTTTGCAAAGTCTAAGGTAATGGCGTCCGTTTGAATGTTGTTATCCATGTTCACTAGAATGTCGTGCCCAAACTCACCGAGCTGTGTTTCGCACGAGTAAAATTTCCGAAATCCTGGTGGTATAGGAAAAAAAAATTCATGCACTGAGTCGGTGATCCAAATTCCTGTGTTTGCAATTGGTGCTTTTATTTATTTATTTATTTATTATTTGTAGGGTACTGCCAGCTTCATTTAACAAGCCCTAGGCAGGAGCGGACAAATATAATGATACAAAAACAGGGAAACAGGAGTAGTTTTAGACAACTGCGGGAAATAACGCGCATAGAACAAACAGAGGAACGCATTTTGTCCGCGTGGCAAAATAAAACAGCAATAAAGAACGGGAACTTCAAAGACGACAACTTTGTCGCTCGGCATAACATCAGATGATTCATGACATGAGATGCTATTATATGTTCGAGAAGCTTGGACGATATGCACGTAAGAGAAATAGGCAGGTAATAACTTCAGTGTACAGATTATTTCGGCTGTACCTTTAGAACTAAATTGGATGTTGGGCTGTGCACTGAATGGTGTGTATGGTTGAGCTGTGATGGATGCCTTGTTAGCGCGAGTGAACACAGATGTAAAGTAGTCGTTAAGAAATGTAGCACATTTGTCACTGTTTATAAGTTGACCGTCCGTGTTTGTGAGTTCAAGTTGAATTGTCTTCGACTTAGGGGGCAGTAAGCGCCAGAACTTGTTGGGATTAGTTTTCAGTATGGATAGTAGGTCCGTTGAAAGGAATTTATCTTTGGCATCGGCTATTTCTTTTACGTACTGAGTCGCACATGACTGGTAACGGTCCCAAGTCAGTCGTCCATTTTTTGCTTTGGCTGATCGGTAGAGACGTTTTTTTTTTATTCCAAAGGTATTTTAGGCATTTATTAAACCATGGGTTATAAGAATCAGATTTCACAGAGAGGCTTAGAATAAATTTAATATTTTGGTTAATAGTTTATTTTTGTACAATTCCCAGTTATAATTAGGAGTGCGTGTTTCGTAGGTTTTACAGCAGGAAAAATAATATCTCATTGCGGTTCGAATTAACGAGCTTTCATTTTACCTATTGTGTGTTATGTTGGCCCAACTAGTATATGGCCGCACTGCTGAATCGTGATTACCCGCGGCGTCGTCTTGGGTCGCCCCAGGTTCTGCGCTCCTGACCTGAGAAATGTCGCCCCATCTGTCAGCGCACCACACAGTCCTGCACACCCTTTACATCGACGTAGATCGCAAAAATTACTGTTCCCGAAACTTTCCGCACGGCGTTTTTTTTTTGGTTTTACATGATTTCCCCCTGTCTCTTGGTTCTTCTATGGATTCGGAATGTGCCGCAGCCTCGCGAACAGGCAACCGGCGCGTTTCTATGGTCATGTACCACACGCCGAGCCGTGGGTGTGGTGGTGCGGGGTTCGAATTATCCATAGCGGAACCTCCTCGCATTGAAATTAACGGGCTTCTGTGGAGCTCCAGCGGAACTAATCATACAGTTCGAGTTATCACTAAATTGAAATAACTGCGGTTCGAATTAACGAGCTTTCACTTTACCTGTGGTGTGTAATGTGTGGCCCCAACTATACCTAATGCTTTCTTTTCGCTCCACAATGTTGATATGTATCATTGAGTGTACCAAATCCAAAGACTTGGAAATGTTTGACCTATATACACTACCCCCTTTTCATTAGCATTCTGCTGCACGTGGGGGCCTTCGTTGTTTGACGCCAGTGAGGCACGACCGCAGTGTGCATTGTACCCCCTGTTGTGGAGTGTTCGCAAAATGGCAATGGGGCACTTGCAGCATGAACAGGCCGCGCTGGGTGATAATCTTTCCTCCTCCGTTGGTCGAGTCGTTTTATCGAGGTTTCCAATTTCACCATGCAGTGTTGTATAGTTCTCTGTTAAGGTGCGACGGTTGTATGTTTCCTAGGGAGGAGAGTTGTATGTTTAGATGCTATGGTGCAGGGTATGCAGTCTGGCAGAACATGCCTTTATATACAGTCCTATACGTGGCTACAAATTTGAGCTGATGCGTAAAAACTGTTGTGGCATTTAAGTTGAGTTCCCCATGTGAACTTCAGTGACTGAACGTTGTGCCATGGGACATCAGTGCAAAATGCAATATTTCGTGTGGTGTAGCTTGTTTTCGTGAACTTGTATGCTCTACACTTTCCTTCTGTTCTTCGCAGCACAATTGCATGTATCCTCTTCCGTGTCGACCCAAGTAGTAGCTATATACAGCAAGCCCTAGCTGTTACTAGCTCTATTCTCTTTATATGACAGACACCCAGATAGACAGGCCATTGTTTTTGCTTTAAGTATTCCATGAAAGGGTATCGTGTTATACACCTTAAATTACGAAACACCCATAGCCGGCCGGTGACGCTAGAGTAATGATAGTTTGCAAATGCATTATCATCTTCTAAGTAATGTACATCAATTTCTGGCATGCACAGTTAAAACACAAAGTGTACTTACAAGGTTTCTGCATTGTACGGTTCCCTCAGTGTGTGTAAATTGTATAACTTCTTATTTTTTACAACTTGGAGCCAAGTTTCTACAAAGGATGTGTTTTTATCGATGACTGGAAGCTGCAAAACAGAAAAAACGGGCTAACTGAGGCGCGAAAGCAGCTACTTGTGCACACATTTTTGAAATGTGCTTTGAAAAATAAGGTATATGAAGAATAATAGGTGCTCATCTCTGTTTGGAGAGCTTTAGACAGAACAATAAAACACTGCAAAGAGGTGCAATGTCTTACATATTGGGTTCTGAATACTGATGATGTCGTAACATGACTCCTGCTTCTTAGTGGAAAATAGTAGACTTAAAAAGTGTCTTAAAGGTTTTCAAATCTAAGCGTTAGGTTATGATTCAACAATAAAAAAAATTTAGGCTTGTCCTACCTATATTCTGCTGAAGTATGTATGTGTGTGCGGTTGTGTGGTGACAGTTGGTTATTTCTTTGTTCGCTAATTGCTCCTTCGCCACGAAGAAGTTGCCATCGATGTCACTAGAACCCACTTTGTTTTATAGTATTTTTCTTAATATGTTTGTTTTCGTATTTTCTCTTTGTGTGTTTTATTTGTGCTTTCCTCTTTTCTCCCTTTTATTTTTCCTTGTCTTTTTTTGTTCGCTTGTATTTTTTTACCTCCCTATCCAGCTATTGCTGTTAATGAGTGCTTTTGCAGAAGTGAAGGCCTTTGCTCCCGGGCGATGCCGCACAAGCCCACCTGTTGGCACTGGCAGGCCCATTTCACCTCTGTATGAACGCCTCGATAATACATACTAAATTTTAAATTTCAAATTTGAAATCTCATATGTCGACTTCCCGGTGCCAGCCAACCTTGCGAGAGCAACGGCCGCAGTCCGCGAGGCGAGTCAGCTCATCAAATGGTGTTTAGCCGCCTCCTATAAGTGTTCTCCTGCCACCGCTCTTCTTGTTATGTCCTCACGACCGAACTACCGTATTCTCCCGATTGTAACGCTCAGGCAGGCTAACAGAAAAATTCGAGAAAACATTATCTGACGCTGATTAAACCGCTAAGACAACAACGTACCTGACATGGCATGCGTCACGGCATACATACCTACCTGGCAAAATAAATTTCATTGGACTGCAACCGTGGTAGGAAAGGCCACTTGGGCTCCATAACCGTGCTTATTCAAGTCCTGCTGCCATTAAAACTGCAGCGGGAGCTTTCAAAGTGGTTCCGATTGGATGCGCCATGGCCTGTATAATTTTAGACATGATGGGCAACGTGTTTATGGGCTGCTCCATTCTGCCAGGACGTTTTCAAGGTTTCAAAATCATCTCTGCTCTGGGCCTGTGAATCCTTGCAGGAAAATATGGCTTCGCTTTGTTTACGTCAGCCGTAAACTGCTTTCTCCAGCATGCAAAGTGGCCACGATGCTGCTAGTTACCCCTCACAGTTGTCAAGTGACATAACCTTGTGCTTTAACGACTCTTTCTAGTGGCACCGCTTCGGTGACATAACGACTGAAACGACGAACTAATCGCCGCAACAGAATTGTGTGCAACCACTGCCTAAGGTATGCACATTGAGAAAGGGGCGCACCAAAATTTACTCGCGTGACTTTGACGGACTGTCTTGGATTGCATTGAGTTATAATTTGGGAGGAGCTTGTGACCGTCGCAATGCTGGTCACCGCTTTGGAGCCCATGTCGGTTTGGGCCTGATTTTAACGCGCAAAAAACTTGAAGGCCGAAATTAACAATATATTTGTGCGTTATAAACGCGCAAATACGGTTACATTGTGCGCTGGGCTGCGCACCCGTGACCAGCTGGCAGTTTTTTTCAGGTTTCCCGCTTAGGCCCACTGCAGGTTTTTTTGTGTGCTTATAGTGCGGATATTGTCACAGTGACAGCGACGACGAAGAGGATGCACTTGAAAGGAAGAACGTTTTCTTTGTCTTGGCCGTCTTTTTTCGTAGAAGGTACTCTGAATAGTGTATGTAGTTCAAAAATCATAGAGGTCAATTGTCCATATCCTAAAAGTTTTCATTTGAGCAAATTCGTCCCCTTCCAACCTGCAACAGATTTACAGCTTGTGGAAATGGTGCTTCGCAGGAAAACAGTGGAAAACTTAGTTCTTCTTTTGAGCGCGTACGCCTACAACTATAACATAATCACAAAAGTTAAAATCAACATTAGGAATGGCTTTTTTTTTATTTGTGTGGGCTAAGCGCCATAATTTATAGATTGTTTTCAATAAAATTAGTTGTGAGTTCAGCGCTGTCCTGTCGTCTTCTTTACCTCATGTCTTTGTCTATTACGCTGAAGTTGAAGATGCACAACCAGTACCAACTCGACAAATGTCAATCCTTTTACTGAAGATTTTACTATCTTTTTATCCGTCTTTGTTGTTCTGTTCACCATCCTCATCGCCTCGCATAAATTATCCCCAAGTAATATTCCCTGACCTGCGCCTCTCTGAACCTCGCCTTGACTCCCCGAAACCATATAACATCAGAAACTGATATTAGCAGTGCCCCTTTAGAAAAAATAGGCGCGGCCGTAATTTCGCCGATGGCACCAAACAACAAGCGTTCAAAACAATATTTCAGCCAAACAAAAGCTACAACCATGTCACAAAGCGCCAACTCACCCAGCAGCAAGTTCTTCTTAAACATAAAAAGGACTCGCAATCCAACATTGAGCCGGAGCGCAGGCCAGTAACAAAACGTAGTTAGAGACGGCGCTTCAGTAGTGCGAACGTCGAAAAATAGAATCTAATTGATCAAACTTTCGTCGCATTTATCATGGTATGAGAGGGACACAAAGGAAAGAACCAGTGATCTTCCGCGCGAGGAGTTTTCCCTTCTTCGGAGAATTTTTGGCTGTAATTTTGGCTGAAAGTAAAAGAGAATTTTTAATGAATGCAGGGAATTTTAGGATCCGTAGAGTAAAAAGAAAAATATTGTCAGTCCTTACTTCGCTTCATTTTACCACTTTGTTTTCTTTTCAGAAGTTTTCTTATTACTTCTCCGGATTTATGTTCAACTGTCGGCAGATAATGAATGGTAGCCTGAAGGAGAACAGCTGCATCTTACAGGGTACTCACTTACGGGGCAGACATTTGGAGGCTCACTAAGAGGATTTAACTTAAATTTAACGATCAATGGAACGAAAATGATAGGTGTAACATTAAGGTAGGAGAAGAGAGTGTAGTGGGTCAGGGAACAAATGCGTGTTAATTACGTGTTGGTAGAGATTAGGACGAAGAAATGGGTGTCTGCAGGGCATGCGAAGGCAAGATAACCGCTGGTCATTAAGGGTAACCGAGTGGACCCCTGGAGAAGGCAAGCGTGGCAGAGAGCGGCAGGAGGTTAGAACGGCAGATGAGATCAAGAAGTTCGCGGGAATAAATTGGTCACAGCACAGAACCGGGGTAATTGGAGAATAATGGGAGAGGCCTTTGCCCTGCAGTGGGCATCGACAGGCTTCTGCTGCTGCTGCCGATGATGATCTGCAGTCATGTTGCTGGAAACCACAAGCATCCAATACCGCTTCCAAACAGTTCATAAAGCATAAGTGCGGACTAATACATACATACATACATACATACATACATACATACATACATACATACATATACATACATACATACATACATACATACATACACACACACACATACATACATACACACATACACACATACATACGTTCATAAATACAGACATACACGCATACATGCATACGTACGTACGTACATTCTGTGGGATATGTGAGGGGTTCCTCGGGGGCCTTGCCAGCACTCTGTGGTAGGCCCCCACGCTAGCTCCCGGCATTTCAACCACGCGGGCTCCCATGCCTAGGGCAGCCCAGCGAGGTTCGCCGATACGAGAACACAGTAGACAGTAGTGCCGAAGTACAGCTGTTTATTTGGGGAATCCCAAAGCATGCGAGCACAGGGCTCGACGGCGTTCACGAATCACGCCGTCCAGGTCGTGATCGCGAACCGGAAGCAGACACTCACGGCGCGCGACAAACAAAGTTCCTACCTGAGATACAAGTATCCATCACCGCCGCGATGTTCCGTCGAACCAGCCCCGACCGGGTCTCCGACGAGACTCTCCAGTCTCCCACGCGCACACGTCCGCGCCGCCCGCGCCCGCGCGCCTATACCTATGCCCGCACGGATCGGTGGTGCCATCTCTCGGGGGACTCCGACGAACCAGTGGAGGGCCGGAGCAGTTTCAGCACACAAGCGTCTCTCCCGAAGCGCGCGCCGGGTCGGGATCGCGGGCCGTGTTCTCCGCGATTCCCACAATACCCACATACATACATACATACATACATACATCCATACATACAGACATACATACATCATACATACATACTACATACATACATACATACATACATACACACGTACATACATACATCTACATACATACATACATACATACATACACACATACACACATACATACGTTCATAAATACAGACATACACGCATACATGCATACGTACATACGTACATTCTGTGGGATATGTGAGGGGTTCCTCGGGGGCCTTGCCAGCACTCTGTGGTAGGCCCCCACGCTAGCTCCCGGCATTTCAACCACGCGGGCTCCCATGCCTAGGGCAGCCCAGCGAGGTTCGCCGATACGAGAACACAGTAGACAGTAGTGCCGAAGCACAGCCGTTTATTTGGGGAATCCCAAAGCATGCGAGCACAGGGCTCGACGGCGTTCACGAATCACGCCGTCCAGGTCGTGATCGCGAACCGGAAGCAGGCACTCACGGCGCGCGACAAACAAAGTTCCCACCTGAGATACAAGTATCCATCACCGCCGCGATGTTCCGTCGAACTAGCCCCGACCGGGTCTCCGACGAGACTCTCCCGACTCCCGCGCGCAGCCCGCGGCGCGCGCCCTCCCCGCCCGCGCGCCCTATGCCCTATGCCCGCACGGATCGTGGGTGCCATCTCTCGGGGGACGCCGACGAACCAGCGGAGCGCCGGACCGGTTTCAGCGCACAAGCGTCTCTCCCGAAGCGCGCGCTGGCTCGGGATCGCGCCGTGGTTCTCCACGATTCCCACACTCCTTCCCCTAAAACTGGACGCCCCTTGAGCTCAAGTGACGCCACGTTACACAACACTCGTCACAACGCCTCAAGTCAGCAAAACTGCCACCGAACGCCACTCCTACGCCAGTCCACACCAAGGTTCGCCACACGATGCCGTCATCGCGATGCTCGCCTCACAAACCCGCAAACACATTGCACAGGTTCCGAGTCTCTCGCGGTTGGCAGCACAGCAGGTTGGCAGGCCCGGGGGTAGCCTGCAGCCGCAGCCGACGAACGCCGGGGTCGCGCCATGATGCGACCCCCACTCCCAGCTCGAGGCGGTAACAGGAACGGCCGCGCCCACTGCGGCTGCCCGAAGGCTCGCGCCGCTCGCGTAGGCGCCAGATTCCGCCGCCTCCTGGGTTCCGTGGCCGCTTCGGCCGCAGGTCCTCCCGAACGGTTGGCTGCCGCCCGCAGGCCGGAGCAGCAACTGGCGGTAGCTCCGCGGGCCGCGCTCGGCCCCGCCGGTGGTTCAGCAGGCCATCCTCGCTGTCCGTGGCAGTGGTGACTGGCGTGGCTCCCGGTGGTATCCGTTTGCTGCAGGTCTCGCTCTCACCAACTGGTGCAAACGATTCCCAAACTTGAAGTGGGGAGCAGCGGGACTCCGCAATCTCCTGTGACTGGCCGGAAACCTTATCGACGATCTCGCCAAATAGGGTAACAAAGATGCCCGAGGGTACTCCCCCTTGCACGTTCGCTTGCTCGCGGAATCACGAGTCCGGCAACTGTGCTCCAGCAGCCACCCCCGCCTGGAGGCAGCTCGCCTGACTATTACGGGTTGTCGGCATCGAAACACCCGTCCGAGCTATTTCGGCCTGGTGCGTTGGTCGGCAAAGCTGCGTCAGCATCAAGCAGGCGGGCTCCTGCAACTCACTCGCAGCAATACAAGCTGCCGTAGAGCCAGCGCCAACCGCAATACCAGCGGCTTACGGGCGCACATCACCGGTATAGGTCGCCTGAGAGTCCGTCTCTTACTAAGACTGGCGATCTCTCGCGACCAACGAGCCCGCTGCCGAGCCGCGCGAAGCTCTTACTGCCTAAACGCAATCTCGAGCGGAGACTTCACGGCATCGAGACGCACGCACTCCGGAAGCGCGGAGACAACGGTCCCATTGCTCCCGCTTCCCCCCGCAGCGAGAGGAGACTGATTCTTCAGCGATCCCCCTCGCTCTTTGTCAGGCGTCAAATCGGCTAACACTCCGCCTCGGACTCGAAGCGCAGTAGCGGCGGGCTCATCGTGCGGCTTGCGAACTCCCAAACACCGCACCCTCGCTCGGTAGTGTCCGCCGCGCCTGCGGGAAACTTCAACCGGCGCCGCCGGCGCGACTGCGCGGGGACGGCGCTACGAGGAAGGCGACCCGCCGCCATGTTGGAACAAGGCCTACGTACCCCCGTCTCGCAAGCGGGCCGCGACTGCGGTGCTCGGAGGTATCCTTCTGATGTACCGCCTGGTGCGTGTAGGAAGGTTTACACATTTGCCGTCACGGCTGTATCGGGCACCATAACTGTCTGCCTGCAACCGACTGGCGCGAGGCGTTTCGTCCGAAGTCTTCCGGACAAAGCGTAGCGTGCTACGACTGCAGCAACGCATTTCTCGGGAGCTAGCAACCTCGAATTCGTCTGAAGACGAGCCCGACGTTGGGCACCATGTGGGATACGTCAGGGGTTCCTCGGGGGCCTTGCCAGCACTCCGGGGAAGGCCCCACGCTAGCTCGCGGTGTTTCAACCACGCGGGCTCCCATGCCTACGGCAGCCCAGCGAGGTTCGCCGATACGAGAACACGGTAGACCGTAGTGCCGAAGCACAGCCGTTTATTTGGGGAATCCCAAAGCATACGAGCACAGGGCTCGACGGCGTTGACGAATCACGCAGTCCGGGTCGTGATCGCGAACGGAAGGCAGGCACTCACGGCGCGCGACAAAGTTCCCACCTGAGATAAAGTATCCATCCCCGCCGCGATGTTCCGCCGAACCAGCCCCGACCGGGTCTCCGACGAGACTCTCCCGTCTCCCGCGCGTTCGCGCCGCCCGCGCCCGCGCGCCTATGCCTATGCCCGCACGGATCGGTGGTGCCATCTCTCGGGGGACGCCGACGAACCAGCGGAGCGCCGGACCGGTTTCAGCGCACAAGCGTCTCTCCCGAAGCGCGCGCCGGCTCGGGATCGCGGGCCGCGATTCTCCGCTCTCTCCGCGATTCCCACAATAAACCCCCATACATACATACATACATACATACATACATACATACATGCATACATACATACATAAATACATACATACATACATAGTGTGAGCACTTACTCGTGTACTCGTGGACTTCAGTGCATTGTGGAACTGTCGTAGACTGCCTATCCACCGTCCACAGGTGTCGACGATCTCTCAACTGTACATAACCATTATAATTGTCATCTGTACATGATGATCATCATACGTTAATTGGTTGTGGAGTCATTGTGAGAGCACCGAGAAGAAAAGGTGGAACCACTCCATATGCTGCCTCTCTGAGAGAAGCGCCC
>JABSTR010001340.1:0-40256 GCA_013339765.2 Haemaphysalis longicornis | reverse complement strand
GCCTGGGGGCGAGCAGCGCCTGGTTTCGGCGGCGACGCAGTACAGCTCAACTGACTTGCTCACTCCTCCGACCCATGGAGGCTGCCTGTGGCAGCCGCCCCCGTCACCCCGCCCCTTACTGGACCGACAGTGGTTCAGGTGGCCACTAATGCTGATGCGAGCGTAGTCACTCCTGTTCCTGCCTCACAGGTCTGGAGCACATCCGAGAGCCATGAGGAAATGAACACGAAGGGTACCGCGCACTCTCCAAACCTCGCCCTACCACCTGTCCTGCCTGTGCCACCCACGACGTCCTCAGCAGTTGTGGGTGAAGAAAACAGCGCCCTAAAGGGTGCTACATTCAGGTCCAGAGAGATCAGTCTGTCGGGCACACCAAGAACAACTGGAGATGAGGTGCACGTCGGGCCGTGTCTGCCTGCATCGCAGCAAGAGGAACGGCCTCCAACGTCCAAGCCATCACACAGGCCCAAAAATCCCCTTCCAAGAGTACAAGCCCCGAGAGATAAAACATGAATACACACTGATATACAAATTCCAGTGGCTCTTAAATGCCTATAATGGGAAGACAAAATGTAAATACATGGAGCTGTAAAGGCCTCCTTATAATCTTGATGATGTGTACGAGTTACTGCATGCCAACCAAACAAGTGTCATGTGCTTACAAGAAACACATTTAAACAGAAACCATACCAACTTCCTCAAACAATTATCTGGTTTTCAGAAAGGACACAGATGGGAGCCCAACTTCTGGTGGTGTGGCCATAATCGCACAAAATCCTTAGCATATCATCCAGTCACTCTGAGCACTGCTCTTGAGGCTGTTGCAATCCGAACGAGAATCTTTCACAGGCTGGTAACAATATGCTTCTTATACATCCCTCCTGATTATCGGCTAACACGATCTGATTTCGAAACTCTGATAGATCAGTTACCTGAACCTTATAAACTGTCAGGTGACCTGAATGCACACAACTCTCTCTGGGGCTCTTTTCGAGCAGATGCGCGGGGTCGCAGCATGAAAAGGTTCTTAACATCATCAGGAGCATGCATATTTAAAAAGAAACAGCCTACATACCATAATATACCATATATACCATAACATACCATACATACCATACATAGCATAACATAGCATAACATACACCTAGACTTAGCGGTTGATTCAGCAGTTCTCTTCCCATCCCTCAAATGGGAGTTGGACACCAACCCGTACGGTAGTGACCACTTTCCTACCTCACTGTCATGTCTAGGCCGAAACAGTTCCCCTTCCCACACAAAGTACAATGAAGCGACAGGTAATTAGAACACACTCACACAAACATCTAAACCACACCACACATTCATGACACAGCTAAGCATATAGGAGGCGACCCAATTGGTATCGGCGGACATTTTAGACACTGCTGAAAAGTTGATTCTCCCAGTCTCCGGTGCCCCGCGCAACAGAAGGAGGTCCTGGTGGAACCAGGACTATAGGCAGGCACAAGAGGCCCAGAACAAGGACTGGGGTATCCTTCGTCGATACCCTACTTCAGATAACCTGATATCTTTCAAACGAGCGAATGTCCGGCTGAAGCGCGTGCGCCGTAAGGCAAAGAGGGGTGATTTCCTCACTTCTATAAACTCGTACACTGACACGCACAAAGTCTGGACATGGATATGTAAACTTAAAGAGCATCAGACCCACAGCCTGCCCCTGGTTAATCCACAGGAGACACACTCGAAGACAAGGATAACCCACTCCCACAACATTTACAACACGTGTCCAGTTCCGCACATTACACAAACACTTTCCTGAAAGATAAGACCACCCTCAAAAAGAAGCCATTATGTGATAACAACAGGTCAGCCACTTCCTATAACTCTGACTTCTCGCTTCATGAACTAAGGGCTGCTATGAGTGGGTGTTGACATTCCGCTCCCGGCCCAGACAACATACTTATACAACAATATAACACCGGCACACAGACACTCTTGTAACACTCCTTCACCTTTACAACAAAATTTGGCTCTCTTTGCACAATCTGAGGTCTTGGAGGGAGGCTATAGTGATTCCTTTTCCCAGGGAGGAGAAGGACCCATCCTGTCCCGCCAGTTATTGCCCTATCACCCTGACAAGCTGTCTGTGCAAGCTTCTCGAGAAGATGATTAACTGAAGACTTGTGTACTTTCTGGAGTACAACGGACTTCTGGAGAGCTGCCAGGCAGGCTTTAGGGCGGGGCGATCTACAAATGATCAACTCGTTGCCCTGCAATTTCACATAAAAGTTGCATTCGTTCATAAACACTATTTTACGACGGTATTTTTTTACATTGAGAAAGCCTTTCGAAAGATATTGAAAAAGTCTTTTGGTTTGTAGGCAAAATGTTACATACGCTTGCAAGCTACATGTAGGAAAGACGTTTTCCTGTGGGAGTGGGCAATTTACATTACTGAGGGGACGTCCCGGAAAACGGTGTGCCTCAAGGGGGTATTTTGAGCTGCACGCTGTTTATTATAAAAATGAACTCTCCTTGGGAAAGGATTGCCCCAAACCATTTCTTACTCTCTATATGTAGACGACGTTCAAATCTCATTAAATTCTTGCAATATGTTTGTTTGCGAGAGGCAAGTCCAGCTTGGTGCCAACAACCTCGCTGACTGGGCAGACAGGAATGAATTTAACCCTAATCCCGACAAGTGCACTTGTGTTATATTTTCAAGGAGGCGCGGAATCGATGCTGATCCGTACATTAAGCTATAAGGTGTCTCAATCCCTCCCAAAAAGGAACAAAAATTTTAAGGCGTGGTACTTGAAACAAAAACTGACATTTATTCCCCATATAAAACACCTGAAAGAGAAATGCCTCAAAGCCGTAAATATTCGGAAGGTCCTCTAGCATCGCTCTTATGAAGCGGACAAACAAATACTCCTCGGCGTTTTTACTAGCCCTATTGGCTCACGGTTGGACTACGGGAGGGTCATCTGCGGATCCGCCTGTAAAATTGCTCTGAAAATGTTGGGCCCAGTCCTGCACTTGGGTCTCCCTCTTGCATCTGGAGTGTCCCTGACGACACCCATTGAAAGCCTGTATGCAGAGTGTGATAGATGGAGCCTTCAACACCAGTGGTCCTACACTTCATTGCTGTACGCTATTAGGCAGAATTCTGTAAAAATCACCCATGTAGTGTCATCACCCATGCAGTGCCCGATCCGTTGTTCGCAGTGCAGCCATCAATACCCCAGTGAGAGCCCTCGCTAGAAACTATGGATTTAATTTGAGGACAGCATGAAGTCTTCTATTGCTGACCTCATTTTAACGTGGGAGAGTTCAGCAATTTCGTGTGATATTTCTTTTAACATATCGACAAACAAATTGCGCCCAGAGAACTTATACAACAGCACTTCCTTCCGTTATAATACAAACACCCCTACACCGCTTACCTATACCGATTTTTCAATGTCCTCTTGAGCCATTGCATGTGCTGCACATGGCCCCACCTTTTTCAGAACGAAAAACCCACACAAAAATAGCAGCAGTTTTACTGCAGAAGCACATTGTATCTTATTAGCAGTACAACACAATACACAAACCAGAACAGAACACTATTATCTTTACAGACTCACTAAGTGTGGTAACAGATTTATATTGCTTCAAACTTACAAACAACATTGTCATCAAGAATCTAATCAAAGCTCTAACCTCTGCTGATCACTGAAAACTAAAGATATTTTTTGCTGCGTTTCGAGTCACAGTGACATTCTGGGGAAGAAAATTGCTGACCAGAGTGCGGCTGTGGCTGCTCTCCGCACTAGCTTAGATTTACCCTAAGTTCCCTACGTCGACCTGAAGCCACTGGTACGGACAGCCTTCCGCAAATCTTGGCAGGAAACAAGGGACACAAACGGAGAACAAACTCTACACTATAAAGGCACGCTTAGGTAGATACAAAAAAGACAAACAAGACAGGCACACGCAAGAACCTTAGCCAGGCTACGGATAGGCCACACTTATGTAAAACATTCACATTTGCTCACTGGGCCTTCCAGACCCTTGTGCGGCAGGTGTGGAAAGGGCCTCTTCGTAGTTCACATACTAATCACATGCAAGGCCCTTCGCACCACAGGACGCAAGCACTTTCCAGAATTCTACAGACGAATAGTGCCACTCCACCCATAGTGCCACTCCACCCATCACACTTCTTAGGCGATGAACCAATGTTTTCTGCCCAACGTGTTTTTAAGTATTTATATGAATGTAAATTTCTCAATCCCTAATCGCATCATCCATATTCAAAACCTAGCCTTCTACACCAGCCATCTCGATTGTCTTCATTTGTGTTTAGCTCTGTTGCTATTCAATTTTAGTATTCACCTCTTATCTGTGGAAACTAACCATCTGTGTTTGGCCCTCTTTGCCCTTGTTCGCCTTGCTCCACTAAATTGCAACCGTCATCATCAATTGAGTAGGGACAACGTCAATGGCCGCCTCTTCCAGAGTTACCGAGGAGGTGGTGGCGACTCTAGCTGAGACCTTAGGGGTTGTTGAAGTGCCTACTACAACGAGTGTGGAGGTAGGACGGGTGGGGTAGGCTGCTGTGTCTGATTAGAGCGTGTGCTCAGAGGGAGGGTAGCAGGAGAGGTTTGCTTGGGCTCGGGCTAGACAGCGTCCGAGGTGGTAGGCTGAATGTATATTTCGCTGGATCGGCTTAATGTGAAGACGCGCGCGGAGAAGCCGGGGGATGTGAGCTTGAGGATCTAGTAGAAAAGGGAGGGTTGGTATGAATTCGACCGAGGATCTACCGACCAGCCGGGGTCTGGGAAAGACGCGTGACCTGTGTCAGGCGATGGACTTCGATTAGTTTGTCTGTGGTATTATGTACGCAAAGCGCGAGGCGTCGTTGCGTGGGTGCGTGAGGGGACAGTAGCAGGATGGAGCGATAGGCTCTCCGAAGTAAGGCATCGAGGGAGGTTTGTTGAGAGGGGATGAGCTGTGCTTACGGGAGGTGAAAGCAAACACGGCTCACCAGGAAGCACTCCACAAGTCACAGCCGTTTTAATTCCGTTAGTCCATGTATCCTAGAAGTGATACGTTTAATTAAACAAATATTCTGTATGGTGTGTTTGTGCGAAAGATGTTATGTGTCTGTGCTGCTCCTGTAGCCTTGGCGGTGCATGTTGAGACGGCGAAGCTCGGAGACCTGGAGATTGGTAGTCCCTTCAGCATTACCTCAATGGAGGTAGGGTGAGTGGGTCTACTTCTAGTTTGAGTATGTTCTAGGAGTGCTGATTTAGTGGCCAAGCAAGTCAAGCCTGCTTGTGCAGCGAGACTGGAGGCCGTGGCAGCCCCTGCTAAGAGTGTCGCCTCAATCTGGGCGTCGCTGCCTTGCGTGACCAAAAGTGCAATTTCGTCCCCATATATTGTGGAGTGGAGGGATGGTACATTTTCGAGAGCATTCGCGAGAGGGAGCATGGGGAGGTTTAATTGTCGAGGCAAAAGAACAGCCCCTTTGGGGGTGTTTCCGTTAGGCATGTCGACAGTATTTGATTTGACAGTGCCAAGGCGGAGAGCGACGGTGCGATTTGAGAGGCAGTTACGTATATTGGTGTATGTGCGATCACCTAGGTGTAGTGTGTTAATGGAGCTAAGAATGGCGGAGTGCACTACCTGGTGAAATAATGTATGTAGACCTAAGGCGAGGATTGCCGCATGGTCTCTGGAGGGAGGGCATTGTAGAATGTCACGTTGGATTTGCTCAAGGGCATCTTGTGTGTACAGTCCGGGGTGGAAGCCTATAAAGTTGCAGGGAAAGAGGGAATGTTCTTCAAGATATGCAGATAGTCGATTGTAGGTGACGTGTTCGAAAAGTTTTCCGACACGAGATTTTAGGGAGATTGGTCCGAGATTGGGCAGTGCGGGAGGCTTGGCTGTCTTGGGGATTAAAGTGCTATCGGAGTGTTTCCAACTCTGAGGTAGTGTACCAGCGTTCGAGTGTATATTTAAGATGTGCGTGAGGTGGCCTATAGGTGTGTCATCGATATTACGAAGACCTTTATTCGAGACTTTGTCCGGGCCCAAAGCTGTTTGCCGGCGAAGGTCGCGTAATGCTGTGTTTGTGTCCTCTGATGTAATTTATACATCTGGCTCCGAATTGCGGGTGCCTGTGTAGAAAAGGTGGCAGAGTAAGAAAGAAATGGCTTCGGAATATATGTTGCGTGTAGTTTACGAAGCATGGCATCCTGGGAACAGTGCAATCCATGGAGAAGCTGCGTTAATAGCGTGTGCTGGGGCGCTCGAGATTTGATGGGTTCAAAGGGATGTCGAACTAATGGCCACGGGCGATGCATAGCAACCTTGCCCTTCATATCGTCGCATATTAGGATCCAGCTCATTCTGGCCAGATAGGGTGCATGTTTGGTGACTTCCTGCCGAAGTATATTTATCTTGCGGCGCAGGCGATGGCGCTGGTTGTGACGCCTTCAACGTCGCTAGAGACTACGATTTTCTTCCTAAAGGTGAAGCATTTTGTTGTGTACATACTCCGCAGAAATTTCCGGGTAAACTGGGGGATCGTGCTCTTCTTTTGCACGCAGAATGTTAGACACTGACTCCTCTAAGTCCTCCTCTGTGCTCCCCTGTGGGGGTCGTATGTGCTGGCTGTCTAATCTCAAGGCGTCGTCATCTGTGAACGTAGTCTGTATGGGATGTTTATGACGCGAGAACTGTAGTTAGGTGTTGAGCTCGGTAATAGGTTGATCACTTCCCATTGTATGTAGAGTAGGTTGCCAATCGGACGGACAGACGGGAAAGTGTAAGGTGGGGTGCCGTGTCTCGTTTGACGCTGGTACCAGTTCGCTGGCTAGAACGGGCTCATTCTGGGCTGTACTGTGGAGGGCTTGAATAGTGTCCCAGAGGAGGCGACCCTTCTTGGTGGTGCGGTGATAACCCCAGGTTATGTGAGCGGCGTTATAGTCATCTAGCACTACGAGTGGATGACGGTTGGCGATTTTGAGAGCAAAGTGGGAGAGGTCGCGGAAGGGTGTTTTATTTTCTTCGGAGAGCTGTATATATTGAGAACGTGGAGCGTGGTCTGTCCGAGTTTCTTCAGCAGTATAATGGTGAAAATGTGAGGGATGTTCGAAGAGAGAGTGCGCTGCTCTACGCTATGGTTGCGTTGAATTAGCGTAGCCACTAGAGAAAGTTAGGGTTAATGTAAGGTGTGTAACCAAGTAGTTTTGCTTTGGGTCCAGTCTCTTGTAAAGATATATTATCAGACGTTTTGGGCAATGTGGTGAAGAGCGCCTGCGGGGTGCATTGCTTGTTTCGGTATCCACGGCCGTTCCATTGCCAGAAAATAGTGCATTAGAGTTTTTGGTCGGGCTTAGCGTCAATAGGAAGCGTAGCCTCTAGGGGTGCTAGAAAAGGAGGGGCACTGGTCAGGGGCGGTTGGGTAATTGCGCGCATTCATTGAAGTGTCTCTGTGTGAAGGTCATTCATTGAATGTTTAAGCGTAGTTATTGGCCAAGTCGTTTTGTTTTGAAAAGATACGAAAAGATTTTGATGTTTGGCACACAATTCCTCCGTGGCGGGGACAGAGGCCACGGTTTGGGGAAGTCGATCAGATTCTGCTTTTCGTTTGAGAGGGGGAGGGTCGGAGTCCGATGCAAAGGTAGCTTGTGCTTGTGGCTGTGGTGGTGTGGTAGTGTGGGTTAGGGGGGGTTCAGACGTAGGCAGAGAGCCAAATTTTTCTGCGTAAGCGCGCGTTCTCTTGGCGAAGTGAAAGGATTGTTTTGAGCAGTGTTTGCATTTCGCGAACTAAGTGTTTAGGGACTAGTGTACTGCGGCTTAGGAGTTGTGAATTGAATAGAGAGGGAAGGGATAGTTTGAGAGGGTTCTAGGTGCTCACCTGGGATGCTGAGCCTCCAAGTGGGCGAGAAAGAAATCCTTGTCTGACTTGGCTGTAGGAAAGTTGGCTGGTGGTATCGGTGATGATTTGGGTAGGCACTGAAGTGGGAGGCGACGTGCTCCTTGCATTGCCGAGTCACAGAGTCATTGCTGTTGTTGCCGAGTCATGTGTTGAGAAGTGGCCTTGCGCCACGGTTTGAAGTGGTTGGGGCATCCGGTCGACCCAGGGAGGTGGGCCGTGCTACATAGGATACACAACGGCGAGCATGTGTGGTTTTGCTGGGATTTCAGCGTGCCGCAGGTGGTGCAGCGGTTCTCGGTGGGTTGATGAGGCCATACGTCATTGCTTTGGCCGGGGCTCCAGCATGCAAAGCATGCCTCTTGTTTTCTTTTGATGCGGTAGTAGCATACAGTGGCTGCCATATAACATATCCATTTGGTACTACAGTTTCTTGATTGAGTACCTGCACAATTATAGAGGTGTTAAGCCCATTTGTATCGATGATTCGAAGTGACTGGTTGTAAACCGAGACGCTCTGAAGGATAGTGATCGCGTCATCTTCTGGCGGTACAGTGAAGATGGCACCTACTACTGTGGCGATGGGAAAAGAAATGCGGTTGGCTAGGGCGTAAGTGGCTTCCTTCCCGAGGAGGGAGAAGAGTTCAATGTAGCATTGCACCGGAGGTTTCGAAGCGCTGCTCGCGACAATGAAGTTAAATTGGTAGTGCATGCGTACTTGGTCGGCCGCGTGCCGAGAGAGCTTGGCTTGGTTTTGTAGGACATAAGCGAGAGCCGCCGCGTTGACTCTAGATAGGTCAAGGCCTCCTTGTGGACGAAGGATCGCCTTATTGTCGTTGTCCGCAAGGGTGACTGCAGGTGGTGTGGGGTTGCGTTTGTGCCGTTTCTGGCGGCGCTTGCCTGGCTGGTCGCCAGCGGTGCGGCTTTGAAAGGCCCGTGTTGGTGCTGTGGCTTGATCTGCGGCGATCGTTTGGCGAATGTGCAGCGTTTCGGGTTTCGTGAGCAGCTTAGGGTCAATATCCTCGCCCTTGACCGCGTACTCCATTCAGTGGGAAGGCTAAGCCAACGAGTCACTTGCACCAGCGGGAGCAAATTAATTTTTAGCATCCGCAATGAAGGCTCACGACGAGGAGGTGGGTGCCTGAGCCGGAGGTGCGCACGCTAGTACCACGAGCCCGTGCCAGCCAGGCGCACGTGATCAGGCCGGTGCGGTGAGTAGCTGGTGGAACCGACCTGGCATTAAAGATCAGGCTTAGCTCTCCGGCAACGTGGCCCCGAGAGGAAAATGTTTCTGTCGGGCGTAAAAAAAAACACCGTATAGACCAGATACTCACTGTTCAGGTTCCTGGGAGGTTAACGTACGTCGAGAGGTATCAGTTTTCTAGTGTAGAGGCTCACTAATTGAAGAAACATGACTTTTGTTCGGAGCTGATGCGAAGGGCGTTTGAATAGCTCGGCTACATGCTGGCGAGTCTGTTTGCACACAAATATCAACTGAAATAATTTAAGACTTCATACCCTAAAACAGTGTAACGACTGGTTTATTATGACTTTTAGGCCGTTCTTTCAGTGCCGAGTGATCCACATTTCACGTAAATTTGTTAAAATGGCGAATCTTGTATGAACCGCTTTTTAATGAAGAATAGAGAATAGCTTTGCCGCAGAAGAAACTTTGCCGCTGTTTCCATTGGTAGTGAAGAATTTGTTTATACAGCTCTGAAGTAAATAAAAAAAATTCCTATATAAATAACGTAGGTTTTGTATCGGCTAAATTTGCCCTAATGACACTTTCAGTGCCTATAATAGCCGTACAAACCATGATTTCTTGTGCCTAAAGTTCTGGTAACTACGTATTATATAATAACAAATAAAATGGCATCTTTTGTTGGCACACTCCTTTGCGAATTTTCGCAATACAAATGATAATGCGAAATAGTCGACAAACGTGTAGAAGTCTTTGCCTCCATTTCAACAATAATTTCACATGTAGCAATCTCGATTATCTGCTCTTTGCCCCAGCAAGCCGGCCTGATGGTCTACTGGGGCATAATCAAAAACAAGTCCCGTGTGATGTAAACTGGCTCGCATACGTCTCCCGCATTTGTCCACGAACAGAATACACCTCTGCACTCTGTGAGCCTCATCAACCGTATATGTCAAATACCCTCCAGTAATACCAGAACCATGCCGTTCACCTTTTTTATTCTCATAATTCAATATTGTCAAGTGCCACAGCATTTAAACAGCGTGCTGAAATGGATACGTTACGTTTCAGTTACGCAAATGGTAGCAGGTATACTCCACAAAATCTACGGCAACAAACCACTTTACTGACATTTCGTCTTGGCGTACATCAGCTACTTTTTTGCAAAAAATCATCTGAAAAAAGTTAAACGCCCAGTATGCTAGTCCTCCTTGTATGCACCCTTAATGCAGTCCCGACCCGTAACTAACCGGAGACATTTACCCTCGATATACCCATACAAAATAACATCAGGATATATCCAGAGCTACTTCAGAAATTGCATTGCGCTTAATGCATTGTTCGCTGAAATAATAGCTGTGCCCTTTCTCTTTTAGAGCACGTTTTCTCACTGCAGGTCTTTTTTATGTGCTTTTTTACCGGGGTATAATTTCCTTCCAATTTGTAAGTACATTTTCTCGCACGCACAACCCGTTTGTTATTTTTTTCGGGAAATCTTGCACCCTGTAGATATTTTTTTTGCATCCGGGCGTTTTTCCTTAAATTTTCGTTTTTTACGTGTTTCCTCAGATGACATCACCATCAGTTTAAATTCAACATCTCTGTGTGCAATAGAGTACTATGGTTTATATATGGCTTTTTGGAGCAATATAAAGTAAATACCCAATAAGCCAGGGAATTCACGGCTTTCGCAATTATCACCCTTGCTCATTGCTAAATATTCTGTTTACGAGTAGCAAATCCCAATTGTACGACATGTTTTTGTTTTTCTAATCAGGCGTCGCACAAGTGCTAACATCTGCGCAGTACTTTAGTGCCTTTGCAAAACTTTTCCCGCTACATAGTAATACATCTTTACTAGCGCGCATTAAAAATTCCTCTTATCTACGCAGAGCAGCAAGAATGGCCAACGCCCATTTATATCCAAAGCATCACAAGAAAAGATACATTCTAACTGACGGATGACTCAAGAAATGAACAAAAAGCAGTAAAGAAACATTTCTTATCGCCACAAAGCCCCATTAATTTACAGTAAGAAAGGTAGTCGGAAAAACGGAGCGCGCGATGGGTTAGGCAGACACGAGAGGGGATTCCGCATGGTAGATTCTGGAGATGGCTACATTCTTTCAGCGACATTTTCAGTTAATATGGTGCATTGGCTGCCAGTTTTAGACAAAATACGTATATTGCTGTGTTGCCAACATGCGAGTAGAGAGGTTAAATACCTATATGGACCAACAAAAGTGAAGGGGCACGAGCCCAGCACGTGAGCCGGGAATTGTTCGCCAGAAAAAAAGGTTAGCAATGCAGGCTGAGCACTGCGTCGCGCATCGAGGATCAGTGATTATAGGTGGCTTGAGAGTCCATGCCATGCCAAAAAAATAGAATCATAGTTTGGTAAGTGGGAAGGATCATTCGCTCCTATATCACCTGTCCAAATACCATAAATGTTTGAGCGGGAGCATGGCTCTTCTGCTGCAAAGCTAACCTTCAAAACACCCCGCACGGGGCACCTTGAGTATTCATGGTGACGGTGAGCAGCGACACCGCGGACCCCGAGCTCCCAAAATAAGCCGTGTCCAACCTTGGCGAGGTGTTTAAAGGTGAAGGGTAGAAGCCGTGAACGGTGGCCGTCGGAGCCTTGGTCAAGCTCGGGCCGATGGGTTCCCTGCCTGTCTACCAGGCAGGGCGCTCCGGGACCTCTTTGACTACCAGGGTAAGGTCAAAGGAGAAAGTACCCCCCGTCTCTCTGCTTTTATACTATGCTTTATGGTATTATCTAAACCCCCCCCCCAACCGTGATCGGCCCCCTAAAAGGGGCCGCATCGAAGTATCGTTTCCCCCATTGCCATCTTTGACATTTCCTGAACCAGATCATTACTCTCGATTTCTTGTCATGGAGTCCCTGAATCCAACCCACCCTCTAGCATCTCAGTCAGTCTTCTTGATCGCCAAGTATCTTGAAGCAATAATAGGAAAATCATATCAGGCCAAAAAACAAAGAACTGGTGAACTCTCATCGAGGTAAATGACAAGCAGCAGTCCACAAAGCTTCTAGCTCAGACTAGACTGGCTGATCTAGACATCAGGGTCACACCCCATCGGAGCATCAACAGCTCGCAGGTGTGATATCCGAGACCGACCTCTTGAACGAAACGGATGCGGATCTCCTTGCCGGCTTGAAGGATCAGGGCGTCACTGCCGTGAGACGCATCACTATCCGTAGCGACGACAAGGACATTACCACCAAGCACATCATCTTGACCTTTGACCGCGCAGTTCTCCCACAACATATATATGCAGGTTTTATCCGGTGCTCAATACGTCCGTACATCCCGAACCCGCGGCGCTGTTTTAAGTGCCAGTGGTTCGGGCACGGTACGAACTCTTGCCGTGGCCGAACGACGTGTGCAAAATGCGCGGCGCACGATCATCCTAGTGACAACTGCCAATCCGAAACCCTCACTTGTGTAAACTGCGGTGGGCCGCATGCAGCGTACTCCCGCAAGTGTGAAAAGTTCCAACTTGAAAAAAAGATAATCAGCATCAAGGTAACTGAGAACATCACCTTTCCGGAGGCGAGAAAGAGGTTGGCCTCTTTCCCTCTGGGGAGGTACGCTAACGCGGCTCGCCGGGGGGCGGAGCGGCGTCTGGTGTCTACAGGGACCCAGTTCAGCGAGTCTGACCTGGTCCCGCCCCCGCCCCCCGCACTCTCTAGAGTTCATGTGTAGGAAAACGGTGTTCCGCAAGGTGGAGTTTTGAGTTGCACTTTGTTTATTGTAAAAATGAGCTCTCTTCGGAAGGCTCTGCCACCAACCATTTCCTGCTCAATCTATGTAGACGACGTGCAATTATCCTTTAAGTCTTGTAAACTGTCTATCTGCGAGCGCCAAGTCCAGCTTGGTGTTAACAAGCTAGCTGGCTGGGCAGATAGCAACGGTTTTAAAATTAATCCAGGGAAGTGTACTTGTGTTTTGTTTTCGAAAGGCGTGGCATTTCGCCGGATCCAGACATCAAACTCAATGGTTACAGTCAGAAATGAACACAATGAACAGAAATGAACAATTACAGTCAGAAATGAACACAAGTTTTTAGGTGTAGTCCGTGACGAAAAGCTCTCGTTCATTCAACATATAAAAAAACTTAAACATAAATGCTTAAAGGCCATGAATATACTCAAAGTTCTTTCCCACTCTTCATATGGTGCTGCCAAACAACTTTTTACGTGTTTTTACTAGCCTGATAAGTTCACGATTAAACTATGGAAGTGTTGTTTATGGGTCAGCAAGTAAGACATCCCTCTAAATGCTGGACCCAGTGCTTCATCTGGGGCACCGCCTGGCATGTGGCGCTTTCCGGACTAGCCCTGTCGAGCCTTTATGTGGAGTGTAATAAGTGGAATCTACAACGTCAGCGAGCATACACAGATCTCCTTTTTGCTTTTAAAATTTGATCTATTCCACACCATCCTTTTAAATCAGCTTTTTATGATACGTCTATGACTGCACTACTCCTAAACCGACCATCGTTCTCTGCGCCCTTCTCTTACAGAGTTAGAGAGCAAGCGTCAGAGCTTTCTGTCTCCTTTTTAAACCCCATACAAAGTTCTCAAACAGATTTTATAGCACCATGGCATCTCCGCCCTGTCTTACGTGACACATCTTTCACACATGTAGATAAAAACCGAGCTCCCACATGTGCAATTCTGCAGCACTTCTTGTATTTGCAGCAGAAGTATCAATTTTCTGAATTTTATACGGACGCCTCTAAAAACTGCCACCTCTGTGTTCTGCGCGGCGCATGGGCCCGGCCTTAATGTCACTAGAACTCTTAAAAGTAATACCAGTATCTTTACGGCAGAGGCTTATGGTGTACTTCTTCTTGTTAATCATATCCTTCAAAGTCACATCCCACAATCCATTATATATAGAGACTCCCTCAGTGTCGTGCGAGCGTTGTCGTCAACAAAGTCTTCAAAAAATCACGTTGTAAATCTAATAGTGAAGGGTATTATGTCTGTGTATGTCCACAAATTTGAACTAGTCCTTTGCTGGGTCCCTCGCCACTGTGGTATAGCCGGGAACGAAGCAGCGGACCGAATGGCTGCTGCTGCTACACTCTTGAATACAGTAGACATAACCCCATTACCCTACACCGACGTGAAACCACACATCAGAAAACTTCGCCGCAAAACATGGCAAACACACTGGAGCGAACAAACAGACAACAAGCTACACGTAATAAAACCACACTTCGGACCATACACCACCAACACACGCAATAGATACTCTGAAGTCGCCTTGGCTAGATTACGGATAGGGCACACTCATGCAACGCACTCGCACCTTCTCACGGGGTCTCCAAGACCTCTGTGCAGCAGGTGCGGAGAGGCCCTATCCGTGATGCACATCCTCATACAATGTAAGGCACTCGACACTACACGACGCAAACACTTCCCTCGACTACACACACGACATATTCCACCACACCCATCATACTTCTTAGGAGATGATGCCATGTTTTCTGTTCAGCGCACCTTTAAGTTCCTATCAGAAGTTCACTTTTTACAACTCATCTCATAGCACCCATAGTTTTACCCCTGGTCTTATACCCCAGCCACCTTATTTATCTTTTAACCACTCTTGTTCTCCACCCTGGCCCTTTACACCAGCCGTGCTCATAGTTTTTAACTGATTTTATTTAGTGTTCTCTCCTCATCAAATCACTTTGTGTTTGGCGCTCTTTGCCCATGTCGGCCTTGCGCCAATAAAATCAAACCATCATCAACCTTCAAAACATCTCCTTCAACAATTATCCGACCCCACGTGCGTCCTCCGTCTACGGGCGACCGCCTGACGGTAAGAGTCATCTCAAGGGTCTGGCGCTTTATGCCTGCTTTACATACTTTTGGAACAAAGTAGTTAATCTCAATCTCAATGGTTCTCGTCATCATCACTCTCGTTTTCTGTATCAGCCAGAGTCGCAAAAAATGGCGCAGCTTGCACGAGCGGTAGAAGGGAGAAGAAACAGCAGAACTGGCCGCCCTTCGCTCTTGATCTAGGACCCAGCTGTTACACTACAAATGAACTTCCAAACTTGCCTCTGGAAGTTCTCTATGACTCGCAGGCCCGGTTCGTTTTGTGCGCAGGCTTTCAAATATATCCCAAAGTGGACCGCGTCCGCACGCGTTAAAACCCGCTGCAATCGACTTCCTAAACTTGGCGTCTGTAGAGCGAATTTTACATCTGTGCTTCCAACTTCAGGAGAACTTCCGAAGAGAACAGCACGCGAGAAATAATACCCCCAACACAATCGCATAGATGCCAGTTTTATAACACGGGGGACCCATGTTATATCCAAACCGCGTGAAGTGTTTTTCGCCGTAATTCGTCGGTTGTGGATGCGACTGCATCTCATTCACTCGCCTTGTCCATGCAGCGTCGTCGGCGTTGTTGTCGTCCGCCCCTCCCCCATTATCCTCGCCGCGCTAGCTGCGCTCTCTGCCGCTCACCCCCTCTCCTCTCCGATGCCCCTCTCTCGCGAGGGGCATTAGATTGGACGCGAATGGATTGGCTTGGCTTGGCTTGGCTTGGATTGGATTTGGATTGGATTGGATTAGATTAAAGTGGATTGTGTTGGATTGTGTTGCGTCATAGCCGCGGCAGACACACTGGCGCCGGCCCATGTGCAGTACTCTCTCTTCCGCGGTCTCCTCTCCTTCGGGCACGCTGCGCATATAACCGGTGTGCCGCTCTCCGGCGGCCTTTCAGTCGACAGTTGCTCTCCGCTTGCGCTTGAACCCCCCTGAGCGTCGCATCACATCAGGGTTCCCGCGAGGGGAGGTGGGCGTAATTTTTATTTTGTGCAGGGGATGTCTCTTAGTTATTTTTGCCGCGCTAATTTGGGGTGTTAGGTAAGTGCTTTATTTATACTGTAATATTTATTTGAAACGTCCAAAACCTATTTTTGCAATTGCCTTCCCATCTCGTAAAGAGGTGGCCTCAGAAGGCCGTATGGAATAGTTTTTGTTCACTATGGTGCCCTAAATTCCTTGACAGGTTTTTTTCCTCATCAAAGTTAACCCGTTTGGCTCCAATACTCGTGAAACCCTCTATCTTGAATTTTTCCTTGTACGTTTTGACAAGTCCGCGCCAACACAACCATGTTTCTTTCCAACTGGCCGCACAAGTTCATTTTCCCTGCCGCTGGTAACCACGTACCCGTCAGGTGTTTGGGGTAGTCTAGTAGGTTGGTTTCGTGTTTAATGTCTGAATGGTCCGGGGTTGAACTACGGGGACTTCCGTAACTACTTTCTTTGAGGCTGGCCCTTCCAAAACCTGCTCGTTGCCTCCTTGTCTTCTGGCCAATTTTATTCACAGTTCTCCACCTACCTCCTTCACCTTCACCACTTCGCCAAAGCAGGTAGCTTTCTGGTAACGCTCCCTGGTGAAGCTCAAGGTTCAAACGCTCCGCTACTAAAAGAAAAAAACATTCCTGGCGTTTTTGATAGTCCCTAATAGAAAGCTTGTGCGCATGAGAAACTGCAGTCTCCTTGGTCATGGCGCATCGCTTCGACCTCAGCGAATGCACGGCGGCGCGGGTTAGACGGCCGTAATATAGCAGCGCGTCACCGCCCCCGATCATTTTGTTGTAAATTGTGCTTGAACCTCCCGCTTAAATATCCTGTGGTTCAGATGAGCCACGCAGCGAGCAAGACGTCGAACAACCGGGTACGTCCAGCATGCAGCGAGTGCTGGGCTGATGTGCTTTATTTGAACGTGAAAGACATCTACGTTTATGAATGCCTGGATTTTTCGTCTACATTCTAGGGCTCCCACTTGACGCTGAGGCGCGGTTTTCACACACGTGCATGGCGCGGCCTCGAAATACTGCCCTCCCCCTTTTACTTTCGCATCGCTTGGAACTTCCGCTTTTATGCGGGCTCATCTTCGGTGGCCTGTCTGTTGTCTTGATTGTTTCGTAGCGCGCCACCATCCAAAGGTGTTTTGGGGTGCCTTGGCACACCACCATCCCCTCGAAACTTTCATGACACTTTCCTTCTACGTTTTTCTTCTGTTTTCGCTTTCTTATTTCAACGCTCGGCTACGAGGCCGTCAGCGCCATCAAGCGACCGATTAGCTACTTCGCACTAAAACACTGCAAGGACGTCCGAAGATGAGTTCTAAGAAAATTGCGGCTAGGGAGCATAACAATTTTTCAATTTGTTCTGGTGAAGTGTTGCTGGACGCTCCCACAAAGTTCAAGGCTAAGTTGCAAAGCAAGCAAGTCATTGTCCAGCTATGATTTCCCCTGAACCTTCCTACAAGGTGTAGTTAATCCTTCCAATGTGGTTTAAAAATTCCTGCCAGATTTTACCGTACATTTGAAAAAAAAATTCGCAATCCTCATCGTTACTCATTTATTTAGTTCAGATAAAAATTTCTTTATTGAGATTTTGTGTTTAAAATTCGTAAAATACCAATATAAAATTCCGGGAGATGGTTCTGAAAGTTTAGAAATATCAGCTGTGTCACGAGCAATTGACGTCACAATAAACAAATCTTTGGTATAAAAAACGGTCCTAAAGCGCAAAGGTGTTTCGCACAATGACGACCCTCTTATGAGAGCGCGAATGTTCGGAATCTAGGAAAGATAAGACAAAAACGTTGGTTCCTAACCTAAATGTCCATATAAAAAGCAAACAAACAGAATACTCTCTCACGTGTATATACAAGAAGAAAAGCGGACACGCACTGATTTTCTTGCCCAGAAAATCGCCTACAATTTCACGCACCATGCAATACAAAAAACTGTGCTTCCTATTCAAGGAAACATAAAGGTTTGCAGTAGAAAACTTGCGTTTCTTACATGTGGGTATGAGAATGCTTCTAAAGTTTTCTGCGCTGCAGTAAATAGGTCTTGTCGATAACTCTATAGCTATACAGAGAAGTGCCCCACTCACTGGCAGACATTGACAGACTGCCTGACTGACTGACTGTCCGACCTACCGACCGACTGACAAGCCGACTGACTGACTGATGTACTGACTGACTGACCGACTGACTTACTCACTCACCTTCTCATCAACCCCCCGCCAAAACTGGCAGACCTAAAGACTAATCGGCAAGATTTCGGGGAAATCCCCAAGGTGAAGTAAGGTTCTGCGAAGAAACGTTTGACATTCACAAGGACAGGTGTTAATCGACCAGAATTAGGGGAAATACGCTAGGTGGAGTAAGTTTCTGTGAAGGAATGTTTGACATCCTCCTAAGTGCCGCCATATGGCTACAAAGGAAAGCTATACAGCTTTCTCAGAAACTTCACAGTTGATAAAAAACTTCTCCTGGTCTAGAATTCGAACCCGGGACCACCGCTTAACCAGAGCAGTCGCGCTACAAAATGAGCTAACCAGGAGGGTAGTAGTTTGTAAAGCGAGAGCGAATTGATCAACAACTCGAACTGAAGGACAGGTGTTAATCGACCAGATTTAGGGGAAATCCCCAAGGTGGAGTATGTTTCTTCGAAGAAAACTTTGACATCCACAAGGACAGGTGTTAATCAACCAGATTTAGGGGAAATCCCCAAGGTGGAGTAAGTTTCTGTGAAAGAAAGTTTGACATCCACCTAAATGCAGCCATATGGCTACAAAGGAAAGGTATACAGATTTCTTAGTAACTTCGCAGTTGATGAAAAACTCGTCCTGGTCCAGGATTCGAACCCGGTACCACCTAGATACTTGAAGTTTCTGAATAACATTTTGGTAATGTCGTAGAGGCCCATAAAGGTGGTATTTCTCGAACTGCTACCCCTAACTGAGGAAAAGTAGCAAATCGAATTTTCGTAAATTCGGGATGATCTGGTTCACCCTTTAGCATACCGAAGTTGTTTTGGTGATATATGTCACCATTAGGAGCATCTAAATAAATGTCTGAGAGAATAGGCCCAACCAGCACAAATATTGTATTTTCGCCTTTCGGACCGAAAGTGGTGGTCTTAACAATCTTGAAAAATGTTTTACCGTTTGATTTTTCCAAATAAATTTTTGGAATAATGATTTCTTGCAGTGTTTATTGTGCCAACACATTGCAGGCGGTGAGGCGTGCCGTAGTGTAGGGCTCCGGATTATTTTGACCACCTGAGGTTCTTTAACCTGCACCGAAATAACGTACACAGGGCCTTTTTGCTTTTCGCCTTCGTAAGAAAGGCGGCCGCCAGGGACGGGAAATGAACCCGCGACGTCGTGCTCACCAGGGCTACGCCTTATAAACTGAGCCACCACGGCGGGTCGATTTTTGGAATAAAGTTTGTGCCATTTGCACCATTTTTGTACCATTGTACCATTTTTGAGGATTCCGTCTTGCCAGCCGCTAAAAGAGCAAAACAGGCTTTTTTTCTAATGACCCGATTGACTGGCCGAGAAAGCCTGACGTTTGATTTGAACGCTAACCAAAAGAACTGGCTGTAGAAATCTAAATTCTCAGTAACAAATTTCTAACGTAGTGAAGGAGCGATATATTGGGAAATTTAAAACAGAATTAAAGCCCTAAGAAAGTTAAAAGACCATAAAAAGTTGTTTAGAGTTTTTTGGGTATCGAGGTACCGCTGAGATATCAAACAAGTTTTTCTTGATCTAGTTAACCAACACAGCTGTGTAAAAACTGTTTTACGCGACTTTTCGACAACGGTTATGTAGGCAGAAGACTGAGAATTTTCGGTAAATACCTGTTTTCACTGATGTCGCAATAACTACTCAGCCCATTGATATAGCTACTTTGTTTTTTGCTAATAACTGCTGCTCATAGAGTTGTCCAGAAACCAATTGATGGAATTTATCCCATGATGGATAGAAGCAGGAAACCGGAATTTTTTAAATCACACTCCTGTTCAGGGTTCATTTACTTCTATTTTTCAGCCATGCATAGCGGCCGCCATCTTTTGAAATTTTTTGAATCACACGCCTCCCGTAGTAGCTCATTGTATGTATTATGAAAATATGAGCAGTAGGTAGTCTTTACACCTGTCACATATTACTTGCCAAGGTTATTAGAACCTTTTACCGCACCATCTTGGTACAATTTTTTTTCGGGATATCTCGAATAAAGCAGCAGTTGCAGTCGTTTCGCACAACCACACGCTTCCGCGAGAAGCCCATGTATTGAAAGCGGGCACGAGATCATTATTTCATACAATGACAATACCGATGACAAGTAAGAGAAAAAAGTGCATTACACATTCGTGTAACTGTTATATTGGCCAACCCGTGCATGACCAGGTACTACCGCTAGTCACCTTTATCGAGTAAGATCGCCAATATATATATAATAATTTTTTGGAGGTGATCAAGCAGCTGATTTCGACCTTTGGTAACATTTTTGTCTGATTTCTTTTAGTTCATGAACACGTCGCACATTTGGACGGTTTCAGCCGCTACAACAGATCGGTACATGAAACCTGGAAGAATTTGCCGAGTAGATTACACAGAATGCACCACCCTCAGAGAGATTGTTGTAATCAGCAACTACACTTACGAACGCCAGGGGTAAGTTGAAACAAAAATACACACAGGGTGGGTACGCCGTAGCGCAATTATTAAAATAATTTCGTGACGTTTTCTAGAGTTTCAGATGTACTTACTGGAGTATTTCTTGACCCAAACAATGGACCGACATCGATGCTTCTTATGAACACAGGTAATGTAACAGCTTTACATATTGCCCGGTATATGCCTGACCAGTTGTGCGCTGTTTTCGAATGGTATAATCCTGCATGGTGCAGCCAGCCACTGCAACAACTTCATGATATATTTGCGAGATTTTTAGCTCTGTGCGTGATAAGTAGGGCACCCGATAATATAGCATCCTACGGACCATCTCACACAAACAGTTATGTTAATGAATAAACACAAAAAATTGTGATTGGATGAATAATTGTCTGGTTCACACCTTTTATTCTTATATCATATTTTGAGAGGTGTACCTCGTGTGTTAATACACCCAGAAGCTACTACCTACTGAAAATACCTACAAACGTGCGCTTGCAAAAGAAGGAGCTTGGTCACATTGGCGGATTTCATCTACACCACAAGAATTTTGAATTATAGACCTTGTGAACAATTGTACTGCAGCACTGCTGTTTTTTTCGAAATTCGCTAAACTGCACAACTATGTTTCATTAGAAGAAATGGTAGGACACAGATAAAGACTGAACCTGATAAAATTCTTTTTTACAATTTCGGCGCACGTGAAAGAGCCCCAGGTGGCCAAATAATCTGGAGCCCTCTCTACGGCACGCCTTGCCGCCTGCATTGAGTGGGTGCGTTATACCCTACAATCAAAACCAATATTATTCTTGGGCTGAAATTCTGAAGTGTAAAGTATGTGCCTCTCTCTTTATTTTACCGAAATAGTAACGGCTGAATCTGTGCTCCAGACAATACCGTGTATACATAAGTTCATTATTTTACTTTTGGCACTTCCATTTTCCTTTCCTCCCACCTTGCTCCGCACCCGTTAGACAACTTGTTTTGAATAAAACTCGCTTTTTCATTCACCTATATCCAAGTTTTGTTCACGTTTGGGCGTTATTTTAGCAATACAACGTAGGCTATGTTATGATATCTTATGTTATTTCAAATGCTCCTTTCAAACAATATTTCGCATAATTACTTGAGCGGTTGAGAGTGATGTCAGATAAACTAGGCGGCGAAGGTACTAGTTGCGACTATGAAAATTTAGCAAATACATCATTGCATTGAAGCAGTTCACCTTTTGTTGTATTTCTGTATTCTTTATGTGCTTCGCTAAAACATGCTAGGCGAAATTGGTACACTAATGTTTTTAATTTTTGGACGACTAATACAGTTCAAATCGCGCATAAGTTGTGGAGAAGATTTATTTTAATCACCACAGATTTGAGATGCCATAACGCAAATTTGTCGCACGGAAGCGTTTTTAACAAAGCAAGTGTGAGTGATCCAAGCACTTCATTAAAGACAAGAACACGTACTCTTCACCTTGTCTTTGAGAAAATCTTCATGCCCATTCTTTGAGAAATAACTCATCTTGGCGAGCGCGAGCCTTGATAAAAAAACCCTGTGGGTATGCGCGGCGAAGGTAAAAATTGTCTCTCCTTCCCTACGTACTGCAAGTACAGTTAGCGTAGTCGGACATCTCCACATATATTTGAAGACAATAGTTTTTATTGGGCTACTGAAAGACGTAAATTCGCTCTGTATATGTATGCTTGTCTGTTCATCTATTCATCCGCTGCATTGGCTCAGTGGCTAACGTGTTGTTCTACTGAGCAAGAGATTGTGGGTTCGATTCGCGGCTGCGGTGGCCGCTTTTCTGATGGAGGCTAAAAGCAAAAACGCCTGTGTGTACGAGATTTCGGCGCACGTAAACATCCCCAGGTGGTCAAAATTAATCCGGAGCACTCCACTACGGCACTCCTCATGCCTGCGTTGCGTCGGCGTGTTAAACTCTGCAAGCAATCTGTTTGTTTTTTGAAAACGTTTCTTTGACAATACCTACAAAACATTACACTACAAACACGGGCTACACAACATTTAGGTGCAATGCCTAGAGGTAAACATAGACATTTGAACCGCTCAGCACAATCACGTTAACTATTTGTAGCAGGGGTAAATCCATACAACCACATATATCACTACGTTAAAAAGCTGAAATCTATGTTACAGAAGATAATTAGCACTACTACTTTTGTTGAAACGTTACCGCTACTCGCCTTTTCCGATTGTCCCAAGATTCATCCCGCGCTCATTGTTAAAGAAAACTTTGAGTTTTATTTTGATATATAATTACACATTTCCAACTGCTACTCTTGTTGAAACGTTACCGCTACTCGCCTTTTCTGTTTTTCCCAAGATTCATCCCGCACTCATTGTTAAAGAAAACGTTGAGTTTTATTTTGATATATATTTACAAATTTCCAATAAAATACCCCAAAACTATGCTCTATATTAGTCAATATTTTTTCAACAAAAAGGGTGGGCAAAATATCATCGCCCTGGTTCTCCGGAGCATGCATGAAGACGACAAAGAAGACACATAGATGCAACTGAGATGCTGAGGGCATTGCTCGCGCTCCGGGTTCACTTCTCGCGGGATGAGGCTCGCCCATCGCGCAGGGCTACATCAAACGCCCGTCCTGGGCGCCACGCAAATAAATTCTCTTGGTTTGTTCTTCCACGTCGAGCTTCATTTCTCGGTTCCCGCCACGCCTTGGATCAACATGTTTTCTTACCGAAACCCGGAACCCACAGCCGGAACCTATTGAGATCATCTAGGCAGCAGAGCCACCATGGAGAATCTCAAGTTCAAGAGGACAGTGAGGCGGGCGCAGAACACAAGGACCATCAACCAGGCAAGTGCCGCCATGGTCGATCCTTGATCAACGAGCGCCCAGCTAGCGTGCTTTTACGAGAAGCTTAAGGCGAATAACGGCGAGCTACATAAGATCAACGAAGAGCACGGAGCATACAATCAGAACCAAAGGACATTCGAGGCCCAATATGCGAGTGTGATCGTGCATCAAGATGCAACGACACGCGTCCGCGCTGAGCTAAAGAGCAAGAGCAGTCACACTTCCCAGGCCACTCCACCTACGTCCGGACCCGTAACGAAAGTCGCGGCTCCGGTCGCTGCTACGACTTTTGAGAGAACCGGGACATACCTACCGCAATTCACCATCACTCCTTTCTATCTTGACTTGCGCTGGTAGAACAAATATTGGGAGCAATACAACCAAAAGATCAACAAAAATAGCGGCATTTGAGCCTGCGTGAAATTGCATTACCTACGACCCTTTTGAAAGAAGACGCTGATTCGTTAATCGGAGGGCTACCTACGAGCTAGTCTCGCGACCAAGATGCCGTTGCGTTGCTGAAAAAGCGTTTCAGTGATCGCACACGACTCGAGCAAGAGTATTTTGGCAGGCTACGAATGATCAACCCGGTCCAGTCTTCAAGTGACACAAGTGGTCTACGCATGCTCAATGACCAGGTTCTGGTAAACATCCGTAACCCTAGGCATGAAGCCGTCCTCCTTTACGTCGATGCTCTCAGACATCCTGGTGTGAGCTCTACCGCACGAAATTGTTCTCCAGTATCACCGTACCCGCGACCGCAACAGGCGCACCTGAGGAATTGACCACAGACCTATATTGACTTCTGAAGTTCCTCAGCACCGAGTTGAAGAACTTTGAAAAGCGTGAATTCAATATTCAGAGAGGACGATATAACTTGTCTGAATATGAGACAGACAAGAACTTCCGCCTATAGCCACCAAACCGACGTCGTTTGTCCTCCACAACAATTCGGCCCTGTCCGGTGACGGATGCGCTTTTGCAAGTCCGATGGTCACATTGTGGAGTCTTGTCCTGCGGATATACCCATGGAGAAGAAATAGGAAATTTTGTCAAAGGAGGTGCGATGCTTTCGCTGTATGCTAAAAGGACCCCGAGCACGTGACTGCCGCGGGAAGATTAATTGCAATGCGTGTGCCGGTTTACATGGATAAAGCATGTTCAGTGCCAGAAAAAAAAAAGCAACGGACGGGATTTTTGTACTTAAGGTAGTTTGAACCCACACATATTAGTCTGCGCATAAGCCAGAAAGAAGTAAAGAGTGTAAAATAGAAGTGGCTGTGGTGGCCTATATGGTTTCGATTTTGGGCAGTGAGTGACAACGCCTGCGGCTACGCCACGGCAGAGGCATAATCGATGGTGGCGGCCAGCGGACATTCGTGACGGAAGAAATTTGAAAAACACTTCAAGTGTTATGCATCGGATTCATCTAAGGCGCTCTGAACACGGAAACGCCAAACGTCACCCGAGCGCACGCCTCAGATCACCGAGCTTCAATTGAAAAGCCAATTTTCCGACACCGAAGTTGTCCTGAGCGCCATAGATATACCACACATCGGTCAGGGCATTGAGGGATGGACGATGGATTTGTCCTTTGTTCTGGCGGGCAAAACACCAAACAAAGGTCATTGTTGATGACCTGCTTCACCCTGACGCCCTCCCTCGAGGTGGCATAAGCATCCTCATTGAATCAGCCCTGATGTATACCCTAATGTCCGGTGAATTTGTTTAGGTACATCCAACAGCTCAGCGTTACAGCACTTCACGGACAACGTATCATTCCGACATGGACTACACGAAGGAGCGCGACAATGGGAAGCTCACACGTCTAAACTTCCGAGCGAGTCGTTGTATGTCCACGACCTTGTCACGGGCAGCAACTCAGTAAAAAAAGCGACAAGATTTTTCTCTGAAGCACGCGGAATCATAAAGACCGCAGGCATGACCCTCAGGAACTGGGCCTCAAGTTCAGACGAGTTAAGGCAGCATTTGGTGCATGAAGATCATAGAGTCCGCAAAGTATTGGTCATACTTAACAAATCAATGGTAAAAGCGGTAGCCACTGCTTGGAACCCTCAAAGAGACATGTTTCTGTTCCACATCTCTGATCCTCCAGCCTTCCCAAAAGCGAAGACTGACAATTAGAGATTCATTCTCCCAGCGACCTCGACGATATTTTATCCACTACATATTTTGGACCGTACGCCATCCCAGCAAAACTGCTGTTTCGACAGCATTGGCCTCGATGAGTATGCTGGGAGAGCAGCCACCTCAAGCTCTACACAACGAATAGGACCAGTGGGTACTCGAGCTTACAAACCTGGAGGAAAGCGCGCTTCCGCAATGCCTGATCGGAGAAGAAGTTTCTCAACTGACTGAAATAACAAGTATTTTGCAGTGTAAAACCGCAGAGATACGAAGTGGTAGTGTACGTGGTCACGCACAATTCCGGAAATTCTCGCCTGCTGATCTACAAGTTACGTGTGGCCTCATTCAAGAAAATCCACTCACTGCGGTGGAGCTTGCACGAGATTTAGTTATCTTTGGGGTTCGCAGCTACGTCAATGCCAGTTTCGAGAACCTGCTTTGTCTATCAAAACAACACATTCGAACAAAAGAAACAAAATCGCCAATAACTTCATCCGCTCTTGGGAGATCAAGTTTCAAGATGGACCCCCCCAGAGACTGTGTTATTTGAATTTCGCGCCTGGCCATTTTCTCGCGTCCCGGAATGTGTTGAAAATATCATCGCTATCCTTCTCCGGAGCATGCATACAGACGACGAAGAATACACCTAGATGCAGCGGGATTGCTGAGGGCATAGATCACGCACCGGGCTCACTTCTCGTTCCACGAGGCTTGCCCCTCGCGCAGTCACACATCGAACGCACGTCCTGGGTGCCACGCAAGTAAATCGTCTTCCTCTGTTGGTTCACAACGAGCTTCAGTTCTCGGCTTCCGCCACGCCTTGACTCGACGAGGTGATATTAGGCATATTTGAAGAAGAGCGCCAATGCATGACTGGTATTTGCAGTGTTTTTTAACTAAAGTGGTCGTGGGCGGTATGTTTCCGAGAGCCACTTTAAGACACGAGTTTAAAAATTGTTTTAATCATAGAAGCCAAAGATGCTGCAGCCATGATCTCAGGGTAGTGGCCCAAGCGCAGAGTACCCCAGACCCAACAGGGTGCGCAGAAGTGCGAAAGCTGCAAAATTGAACTCCGAACGCTGACAATGTGCGGAGCGAGACAGGATGAGAGCAGCATGAGAAGTCGACGTATGACGCAGGATAAATAGCTACGTCGTAGGAGTGGCAGGGAAAAATCGTATTTTGGTGACATTTGCAGTGATCATGCCATTTTCTGCCTCATCGTCGTATGTTGTGTGTCCAATCGCTAAGTGTTGTATTTAGCCTACGGGAGTGTTTTTGATATAAAAAACTGGCAATTAACAAATCTTTTGAGTGCGACAAACCTATAACACTATTGTTGAAAGAAAACATACATATCTTGAACCCAATCTTCTGCAACACTTTACCTCTTTGATATAAACCTTTGCGTACCGGCCCGCTCAAAATTGCCAAAGTTTTTTCTGTTTATTAAAATTGAAGTACTTTTCTTTATATTCTAACCTATATTTGTTCTTAGCGTTTTTAATTGGATTTTAAAAACATCTTCAAGCTTACGGTTTATATCATGTTTTACACAAGAATAAAGTACACTATTTTATTACGGAAAGCATTTGGTTAAACTCTTTGATGTTATCCAAAAGATTGACATTAACTCAGTTGAATAATACAGCCCTGTGCAACAAAAAGCTAGCAGGAGCCTTATTCGGTACACAAAAAGCTTTTTACACGGTAAATTATTCAACTATTTGCATACACTGAATCACTATGGACTTAGCAGGGAAAGGTACAATTTGTTTCCTAGCTCAATTGTCAGACAAAGACCTGCGGCGATGAATAATAGTACTTCTACGCGATGTAACCAAACACTGGTATGCTAGCGAATCTGTTCTTCAGCCGCCAGTCTTCGGAGTGCACATGAGCGACTTGCTTCGTGCTGTAAACGTTCCAGAAAATTTTATGTTTGGTGACTATACGATTCCAGTAGTTACATGGGACATTGTTCAAGATAGGTAAAAAAACGAAATACCAAAAGAAAATGATGTGTTGCGATGATAGGCCGAATACCATTGGCAAATACGTGTTTGAAAATGCACACGCAATAACATATGTGGGGGTTACCGATCCTATTTCTTCTCTTAGGCCACTACAATCAACCTTTTGCGTATATTGCGTGATTCCTAGCGCCATCCGCTGCCACAAAGACAGAACGTTATTGAGCTACGGACTCTGCGCGCTTTGATATGCTTTTATCAACAGTCACTTAACGTTCCAGAATAAATATTATGCTTCAACTTATCCTTCTTATCTGGACATCTTTTGAGGCTACACAGCGTGCGGCAAGAGTAAAAACCCACGGTCACCAAAATGAAGAAGTGAGTCTTTAATCCTGGAGCTGCAAACATTTCCTTTCGACCTGTTCCGTAAATTTATTATGGCCGTTTCTGTTCACAATTGTGATATAGCATAGGCCAGTTTTTCTTCTCCTTTCATTCGTTATGTTGTTACAAAACCAGTGTCACATTTCTGACTTGGTTCCAAAAATCAAAGCTCTCACAAACGTTTTTGCTCTCTCTGAAGCAGGTTCTTTCGCGGAAGAAAAACTGGGTCACCATAGGAAAACAAACTAAAAATAACAAACAAAAGTTCCTAATGCTTTATTTGGTCACGTAGCCACGGACGACGCATGTTTCGTCCGGGAACAGCGCTTATTAGAGCAAACTTGGCACCGCAATCACTGATTACACTTAGGCGACGAAGCAGTCAAGAACGTTACGTGCACACGGGAGTCTTGAGGAATCAAATACAGCAGCATTTCGCAGGAAGGTGCGCATTCATGTTTCCTAGAAATCACCTCCGGAACAGTGCAAGTATACTGCGAATACTTACATATATTTAACTGTATAGTGGAGAGAGGACGGATTACTGTTGCTGTAACGGTGAGATAGCCTGTGCGGCATACAAAAGAAAAAAGTAGCAAACACGCTCTTAGCATTGAAAAGAGATAACATGGCCTCGCGCATTGACACGGTGGCAACGAAACACAAAATTAAATAAAGTACAACACGGGAATTGGATTCAGTGACTTAAGATGTAGCGAAATGAAAGGTTAACAAGGAAAAAAAGATTGAACAGTAGATCTTCTGTCTCAGAGGATCTTTCATCTCGTTGGATATTCAGGCTCGAACAGTACTTCTGTATCGGGCTTCTTTTGTCTCGTTGGATATTCACGCTCGATTGGATTCTGTGCGTGCGGGGATCGTCCGTAGGATTTATTATTCAACTTCTTCGTAATATACGAACGCCCGAGGCTCAATACAATCACCTTGTGTTGCCTAATGTGGCGCAATAGTAGTGAGAACGTCTACGTTTTACCATGAGGGTACACAACGTCGCTAAAATTGGAGGGAATGTAAAAGGACACATACTTCCAGCATTTAGCACTTTCGTCAAAAACGTTTCACGTGGTCTGAAGCGCAATTTCCGAAAAAAACGTTTACAGAGATGAAACGGCTAGCCCACAAGAAATAGGCATACACTGTCGTATCAACCGGGGAAGCCCACAACAGCGATTCATTGCGGATGTGCCGACATCTGCTTAGTCCCAGTGTGGTTGTGCGCTTGCGTTCGTGCGAGCATGCGAGATGTTATTTTTCATTGAGTAAAAACCTAGTTCGCATAACTTAGGATATTATGTTTCTAGGAACAAACTGAAGTTTTTTTCCCGTCGCATGTATACGTGCACCTGTAAAACCATCCAGAGTGACAACTGGAAAAATTTTAATGCTTTATTATACACTTTCACCTTTCTATTTGTAAGTTAGGTGGCTTTGTGAGAGTGCTACTGCAGCCAACATACCAATTATTTTGCAGAATATATCGCAGTCCCAGTGTGCGAGCCTAACTTTAAAATAATCTGAAATTGTCCTTTTTACTGTGCCACATTTCTCGTCTTGGTTTATTCGAAACCGGTTGGCCCACAATAACAAATAAAGTGTAAAGCCTTAGTTTTATTTTGCGTTGGTTTTTGAACTGTCTTTACAACAGATGAAACTAAATCAGATCTGGATATTCACCTGAAAAACGGGAATGCCGTCGAATTGCCTCGCCTTTCGGCCAAAGTATTGTTCTGGGGCCTCCAGTTTCCAGCCACAAACTCTCACAAATTTGGCGCAGCGGCTCGACGGCAGGCTGTATATTTTATTTCCAGCTTCAAGATAAGGCTTGCGATTATATTTTATTATTATTTTAAAAAAATTGGAGACACCTAATTGAGGTAAAATTGCGGTGTTAAAGCCTTCATGAGGACGTTTTAGCACTTAATGGATGGTGCGGCGGACTGATATACCTGAATGAAAAATATTGGTATCCATTGAAACATGCGCTCAAGATTCTTTCAGCCACCAGGTCTTACAAAGAACGGGTTCTCTTGGAGAGCAGAAATGTGTACCCTGAATAACCTTGATGACCCTCAACATACGCAGACCATCTGCGATGCTGTACGGTGCACGTAGTCTTTTATATGAAACTCAGATCACTTAACAGTATTAAAAATTTGCTACACACCAACTACGTTTAAAATGTAAACTTCCTGTAAAAAGGTAGGTCAGCACTGTTTTTAACTGCCGGGATAAAATGGAAGATGTATTCTATCTTGTTCCTCTTTTGAAACTTGTCTGAAAGGTTTAATTTTTATGTCAGGGTGGCTTTCTTGAAAATACACTAAGCGAAGAAAAGAGAACGCTACAAGAAATAAAAGAGTATAACTACCTCGGACAGATTGTTAGTGCTGACCCCGACCACGAGAGGGAAGTCTGTTGCAGGATATCAATGGGTTGGAATCACACGGAAAGTACTTCCCAATAATAAAAAGTAAGCTACCTTGCTCACTCAACATAAAAATATACAACCAGCGCTTACTTCCTCTGATGACAAACGGAGCTGAAACTTGGCACCTCACTAGACAACTAGAAAGTGAACTTTGGTCCGCTCAAAGGGCCACGGAACAAATATTGCTAGGAATAAAGCTCATAAACAGGAGAGGAGGTACGTGTATCAGAGATCAAAATAGAGTTTGATATATCATAGTTTAAATAAAGAAAACAAAAATAAAGCCGTTCCACCTAACGTGGAAGCTGTCGGAAGTGCCCAGAAGTCATTCGCTATAATTGGCTGTAGGACCATTATCCGCTCACTGTCACCGCGCGCTCAAATTCAACTTTCCCGACTCCCCAGTGCTCATGAGCACCCTGCCTGAAACTGCGCTAGCGGGAGTTCTGTTCTTTATGCGCTTGGTTTTCCTCCTGCTTGTGCCAGCGTTGCAATACTACTTTTTCTCTCACTTTCGTAAAAATCAACCCAACGAGTGGTAGTAACTAAATGAACGCCGGCGCTGCGGGTACTTACGTATACTTAGCCTAAAATTCACTCACATTTTTTTTGCGCTTGGCAACGGAGAGATGTATGCCAAACGCCAGCGTTTCACGAGTTCCGATCACTTATGACAATACAAACCGCTTATCTTTTGAAGCCTCGGGGTAACGGCGGCATGACGGCCGCTACGACGGAACGCTGTCAGGCCCTACGTGGGTCCAGCAAGCGAGTTGCGAGGACAAGGCGAGCCTCTAAGTGCTCTGCACTTAAAATATATGGGCTTCGGCTGGCCCCGTAGCAACACGAACCGACAAGCCGTGGACAATTAGTGTTACAGAGTGAATACCCAGAGATGGGTCAAAAAGAAGAAAAAGGCTACAATCTCGATAAACGGACCAAATAAAAAAATTCGTGGGTAATTGTGGGCACGAGCAGCGCAGTACCGGAATACTTGAAGGTCTATGGAAGAGGCATACGTCCTGGGGTATACCTTATTAAGCTGATGACGGTGATGACGATTCTTAAATTGATGTTTTCTCGCCAAATGCAAGTAAACCAGCGTGTGTAATTGCCAGATATCCCCAGTTAAGGTAAGAGAAGCGGTTGGCGGGAACTTTTTAACGATGATTTCCATTCCGGATGGTACGTAAGAGCGGCGTCGAAGGTGTATATGAATGCTAATTCAGATCTAACCACGCTGAATCCCAATTGTGTAATTAGAAGCTTCACTTGCTTCACTCCATATCCGGAAAAGCAGTTGTCGATTGCAGCAGTTAAAAAGTAGTATTCTGTGGTATTGGGTGGACAGATGGCAAGAAAGAGAAAAAAAAGCGCATAATTGCCGCAGCTTATCACGATGGAAGTCGGTGAGTAATGCTCATTGACAGACTTTCTCCCTGTTGCGCACAAGGAGAGCGCTCATCCCGTCCTGCTTTAATGTGGCAGTAGCCTCGCAGGATATAAACAGAAGAATGCTGGGCAACGGTTGAAATGTCTCAAACGGTAGCATAACTCGGCCACATGACTTTGGGGCTTCCGAATGTTCATTTCTTGACGAGAGGTACGAAGTTAGAGCGATGACTAGAATTTGCACGCCGAAAACACTACCATGCGACTTTCTCCTATCCTGACATGAAGATTGTTTCGCATCTCACCCAGTTTTCACTAAACTCTGCACCGTAGCCATAATTATACCGCAACTACATCAGAACCAGTGGGTATTTCTCCCATGTAATGTTAGCTTTTCAAGCCTGTTTTGTCAGGAGAGTGGTTGACATAATGGCGTAACACTGTCTCACCGTGATTTTTGCACACTTTACTGGTAGTTAACGAAGGGCCGAAGGTGACAGTTTCCTGAAACTGATTTGGATAGTGACGGATATTTTTAAGTATCATAATTCTTTTCGCATCGATGGAGTTTAAGGTATCTCTATTCTAGGTATGCGAGGCCCAGAGAAGCAATTGCAATAATGATGTCTCTCTGGATCGTTATCTTCGTAACGTATGCCTCCGGGTCCTCCTTACTCGCGCCACATTTCGGCGTTCTGGCCGAAACTGCGTGTAGTGTATCTAGTTGAGCATCTCCTACATTCAGGTGAAAAACGTTTTCTCGCTTGCAGGTAGGCTCTATAAGTAAGTAGACCCCCAGTAGCCTTATAGCTTAGTTTTCTGAAAAGAGTGTGCCACGTCACTAATCTCCTAACTGAAGTTTATGGTTTCAAGTAGTGAAACTCATAGCTCTGTTACCGTTACTTGTCCGCTTACAGATAACTTCAACTGCAAACAGCTGGGTAACTCTTTACAGAATTGGTATTTTGTGAGTATCTGGAAACAACCTGATGCAACTTAAGGCTGGGAAAAGTTTAGTACTGTTGAATGCACTCTAGTCTGATGGCTTCTTTGTGGTACCACTGAAATTTCTACTTTGGTTTTATGCACATAGCTATTTGCCGAATATTTCATGAGTAACAGAATGCGTGTTTTTATGGAAGAACCTGCCACAGATTATCATTCCACCCATCAAGCGGTATTGCCCAACCATGCATACACCGTATCCTTCGCTCGAAATAAACACAGCGATACGGATTATTTTTCCCAAATGGACGAGCTCAGCCGTTCGGATGAATATACATAGCCCGGGTAGTTATGGACCCATATACTCTTCCTTGTATTAAATGCACGGGAATATTGTAAATATTTAGTCATTTAATGAATACATCCTAGAGACAGTTCACTGCAGCTGAAATCAGGTAACAGCGATACGAAGCTACGAAATAGTATACTGATAAATTTACACAAGGCGCACTTCTGACAGCTTTGTGACATCGTCAGCATGAAGAACAATTAAACCCTCACAAGTGCTCTTCTTTTGTTATTTAGTGTTGGAACGCATTTTTTATAGTTCTCTTTAAACGTTAGGATGATGGCACATCAGGTTAACCAATGTAACAGATGAATTTTCCGCAGGTGAACGCAGTCTTATTTGCTAAAACCGGTGATCAGCAATTTACTCTCCCGGAAATATCTACAGCACAATATTGAATGTAAGCGCTTAACCTAAGGAAGGTTAAACACCATCCTGCGTCCACAAAGCTCGGGCCGCCTCTAATAGTTTTAAGTAGAGTACCGCACACAAAACTTGTGGCTTTCTCCTATAGCAAGGTCCTATAGAACCAGTCTTGTACACGTTCATTACGTTCCTCGTTTTCCCCAATTTTGAAACGAGTTGCCGTTACATGTTCCTTTATAGAATGGGAACGCGTTCCAGTTACACTTCGAACATTGGAACGTGTCGTTACATTAACGTTACATTTCGTTCTTAGTGAAAATATAGTGTCGTATAATGCTAAAGCGTAATGAAATGTGTAATGTAAACACACTCATCGAAATGTATGTTATACGATTATTAACAACACCGGAAGCAGAATATCTGGGGATAAAAAGTATCCAAAGAAACACTCCAAGACAAATTTTTTCAGCGAACCCTAGACCTACTCCAGACATGTTTAACTGCCGCTTTGGTGCTCGTCTAGCACAACGGCAACAAACATGGCACTTTCCACTTCAGTTTTCAAATGCACAATGTGTATACTGCGCTTGAGACGTGCAAATGCTGTAAAGCCCTGAGGATACATGAAATAAAAATAAATTGAACATGTAGTTTACTCCCACGCCCGATCCTAATTAAATTTCTTGCACCATAAACCACCTGAAAATAACAATACACAGGTGTTTAATGAATGCTCATTCAATAATACAGTATTGGTGGGGGAAAATGTCCAAAATACGTATTCGCAACTTAGTGGAGTCCTTAGTTTGAACTTAGCCAAAGCCTTTTCGCTATGCTGGAGTCTGACAGACGAGACGGTTTTTCGTCAACACTTCCTTGGCAATGCTGAAGAGCAGTCCCACCTGAGCGCTTGAGAGTAGTGCCGTGGTGTATTTGAGGAAAAGTTGGTTCAGTCCCTCGAACTTCTTTATCTGCATACGCCTAAATGCAATCCACTCTCTCCACGGACACAGTGGTTCTTTTCTGTAAATTTAGTTTTACAGCCGTTAAAACTCTACGTGGTGCCACGCGCATAACTTTGAGCATTGTGGTCTGCTCCATACATTCTCACACGCGGGAGTATCGCGTACTGAAAAACACCGGGACGCTCGTTTACGCCTCACGCTGGAGCGCATCGTAACGTATACTAGAAAAACACCGGCGCATTCGTTTACGCCTCGCGCTAGAGAGCTTCATTCTTCCAAGACACGATACTTTTATTGCACAGCTGTATAACTTTTTAACCCCCAAAGGTTTCATCTCCGTTGGCAAAAACACAGAGGCACGAAGAATACACTTATATACTGCATGCTTCGCCCCTACCCAGGTTTCGTTTTAGTGGGGATGGCCCGGGACGTTTTGGACTAGCTTCAGTGCCCTAAAGCGCTGGTATCAAAAACAGCCAAATCCTAGCGATGCAACGTTTATAGAAGGAAGTCCGTTTCTGTGTTCCTTCCTAAGCGTAACCGGTTACCATTACAGTTCCACCGACCCTGAACGGAGCGATGACCTTCCTCCTTTCATCCCAAAATGAACTAGTTTCATGAACTCCGTTCCTAGGAATGCCATTTCGTACAACACTGTATGGTAATGGTTTGATGATGCTTGCACAGCCAGTCCGCCATTCTGGCTAAAGCTTCAGCGTAAAGTTTACTCCTGTTAGCACTACGCCTCTCTATTTGACGCGCTTCGATCACCACTGCACGCAGCAGCACTCGAATGTGTGCGTCCGGTTTTTTTCGCTTCACAACCCTGCAACATCATCCCGGTTCCGCAAGATAGTTCACGATTACTAATGAAGAGGTCCACAGTACAAAGAAGTTTCTCTTCGGTGCAGAAGGGCGATTCTTGTAAAGCTGCCAGCAAACTCCGCCTTTTTGCTGACAGCGTTGCATCTGCAGTCGTAAATCATTCACCACATTGAAGCGTCACCAAGGTGAAACGGTCAACAAGGAAACTAGGCTCCAAGCTTGATGAACATTTTCAGGAATTTATTCAGATACCAATTTTCTAAAAGGAGTGTCGGGTAACTCTTTTTATATCAGTGTTACCGCAGCTGTCCAGCAGAGAGTCGAGCGGCATTGCAAATCCGTACCGGGCTTGCCTTGGGTTTGCTTTTAGGTAGTTCGCGAGTTCTGGCAAGCTTGTTTTGGGTTAAGCGTTAGGCGTATATGCAGTGACGCGTTTTAGTGACAAGGCCTCCTAGTATCTACACACTTGCCCAACGGCGCGAGCAAGTGACCGAGACTGATTCACCCGTCCTAAATTCAGGAAGGTCGAAGAACACTCAAACCTGAATGCAACATGCCGCGCTAAATTGGCCACTGGCCACAGCTGTGATTCAGGAAGTTAAAGGAGGGCATTCCCTCTCATAAAACCTAGAAAGAAGATATACTCGAACGCCTTCGCTGGCACCTAAATGTTTTCTTTCACGTCATTTACTTTACTTATTTTTTCCTCTGCTTGGACAAAAACAGCTCAGTTGTAATTGTCCTCTTTAGGCGTCACCTGGCAATTTAACGATGGCATTTCTTTGGGACGCTGGACACTTTCTTGGTGCTAGCTTCTACGTGTATTTTCTTGCGCAATGCTCGTGTTCGGCATTTTTAAATAATAAAGCCTGTGGTACAACGAAGGCTTGTCCTTTAAAGATGAACTAGTCAGAGAACTAACGGAACATCCTGATCAGGGTTCCGGTCTTTATTTTATTTTCGTGTTCTCGTATGTACGTGACGGGATCCCTCTTGTAGCACATCGGGGTGAGCGGAGAGTGGTATTGCACAGATGTTTTTGAGGCATTGTACCCCAATAGGTGTCACGGCCCCACGCTATCAGTAGCAGAGAGAGGGAGAGAGAGAAAAAAACTTTTTCTTGAGGTCAAATGTTAGAGTGGAACGCTAGATCACGAATCCATGCGTTGCCCTAGCCGTCACGGCCAGCGTCACCAGGCGGGTCTGGTCCTCCTGTTCACGGGTGGTGAATAGTGTCTTCCACACCTAAGGAAAGGAACGCATGGAGAGGGGATGGTATGGCTGCGTTGCGAGCGCCGTGAAGGATTATATGCTGGAGGGTACATACTTGTAAATAAAATTTGCTTAGAGCGGTGTATTGAGTGCGAAACAAAAAGTATAATCGAAACGGGTGTACGTGCGTCCCTGGTTCTAATTGTCGGAGTGTAAATTGCTGCTGTTTTGCTGAGGCATGGCGGGGACGGGAATTTGTGTCTGGTGGTCCGGCAAAATATAGCAATGTCCTGATAGGTGAGAAGTAGCGACGGCACAGCGGTGACCTCGGGGCTCGGTTGTCCCATTCGCGAGCCTGTTGGTAGACGAAGTAGTTACCCGTTAGCGAGGCATGGGCAGGTGTCCAAACGAACGCCACTTTGGGAGATGTACCGCAGTGTTCAAGTACCCAAAATGTTGTTGGTGCCCCCTTCCATAAAACTAAACTGCGGCAGGCTGCTTGAAAATCAGTGACGATGACTCTGCTGGAGCACTGGGTGAGGGCGAAGGCAATGGCGGTGTGGATTGCATATGCAAAGAATAATTTTTGGATGTTGTTTTCTTGTTTTCTTGGGATAGTTTTCTTGTCAGTTAAGCTCGCCGCATCGGTGTAGGACACGCCAGAGCTATTGCCATATAATGTCCGTTGGCTTGGCTGCGGGAAATCCTGCGCTGAAATTCTACCTATTTCTCTGCATTACGCCGACATTGAAGACATTCTAACGCTCCAAAATCGGCAAAACTCGTACTAGGTTTGTCTCCTACGTCTCCTCGTACTCGCTTAGTCTCCTCCGCCAAGTCGCATCGACCCTGTCACTATTCGCCCTCGGACAAAAGCTGCCGACGACGTTACACCTTCTTCACAAGAACATAGCTGGGGGAGAAATAACGCCGGTTATGAGAACAATACAAAAGCAACCAGCGCCAAACATACTTTCATAAAGTGCGAATCTCCGTTGTTATACAAACTTGCCCCGACAACCACGCGCAAAGCGCAAACACTAAACGAACACCCGCTGAAAATTTTAATTACGTGAGGAGGTGCACGCCACAACAAAAACAGTCTCAGTGAAGATAATAGTAAAACCCGAACTCGTTTTACGAAGGATAAAACACAGCAGACCAACAGCAGAACATCCTAAAGTGATGTTGAAGATGCGAGATATCACTTGCGGAAAAAACCAATAGAACACTTTACCACGTGCCCACCCAAGGAAAAAAAACAGCATGTCCACTCCGTGAATGATGGCGAGGGTGCGGAGTACAGGGACTCGAAATGACATCCAAGTTTTGCCCCGAGTGACATCGAATTTGCGCCCCTACCGCTGTTTGATTTGAGCGGAGAGTTGGACTGATTACTCCCTAAATGAAACTGCAACTGATTGCTCAAATCAAAATTCGCTTGATTTTCGCTTGATGGTAGTGTGCGCACGGCTACATGCGGACGGACATTGGGAGATATTAGGTACTCCGCCCCGTTACAGGCGAGGGAGTACTCCGTTTTACTCTCGGTTATTAACTCACTGTTGTAGCCCAATACCAATTGGGCTACAACCGTGATTTAGTAACCGAGAAAATGCCTGTCAAGTCAACAGTCAGAAGTTTCTTCTTTCAACTACATACCGGAACACTAGCCGACAGTCCTAGGCTGCGGGAGAAAGGAACTTGTAGCTGGGTCAGTGAATTGTCGACATTGCGGTAAACTGGAAAACATAGAACACATTTTCTTGAACTGTTCTGACGCAGTGTTTTACTGAGACATCCTCCAGCGGACACTAAAGAAAGAACTGCCGGTATCTCCGTACGGAATACGTTTCCTTCCAACGCGTAATGATGGAGGCATGCCACTTGACATATTTATGGCCTTGAGCATGCACAGTCTCTGGAAACCTCGTATGGCCGTGAGACATGCAGATCCGGATGCACGACCGGCAAGGGAATACTTTATCAAAAGCATTGCTTATATCAGAGATGTAATGAAAATGAAAGACGAGAAACCTGACTGGCTAACATATTGGATGAACTAGTTAACTTGAAACGCTTTTAACACGCGCCACCCTTAGCAGCAGGAAGGGTTTTATCATTATGTTGTGACAGACATGTGTCATTGTTTGAAGGGTTTTTTTTACCATTATGCTGTGTGGAGGCATGTGTCATTGTTTTTTTTTGAGCACTGTACCAAGCCGGCAATAAAAAAACGGTTGTAGCCCAATAGGTAAGACGACTGACACTAACTCTGTCTCTTGATCCTGCCGGTGCCGGCACTGCCGGCAGGACTGACACTAATCCTGCCGGTGCCGGTCTGATTTTTTTTAGTGTAAATGCCTAGCGCACTGACGCAGACGGACATTGTTTGGCCCAACGGTACTCCGCACCTGAAAATACCAAGACTTTTGACATGTTTATAAACACGCGACCGGCACAGTAGATGGAAAAGCGTAAAGATGAAAAACTAAATTTAACAAAGTGCATGATCAGCCGAAACACATATAATTGGTTAAAAAGGAAACACACAGCACAACACAAAAGAAACATCACGACGATTGACCACACAACTGACCAAACGAGCATTACGTAGCGCAAACAGCGGTGCTAGCACTGCTTGTGGAGGTCATCCCCAAACAACAAAATCGTACTACGAGAACAGCGCACGCAAAGCGACATGCATGCATGAAATATGGCCCCGCGATGTAATATATCTGAAAGTCAGTTTGAGCCCATACGTGAACTTTGAGCACTTAGATTGGTTTGAGCACTATGAATCCTTACGCGCGCTAAAAAGATTGTGCACCGCAAACAACTGCCCGGACGAGCGGAGTCGTCCACGTTCGCTATCGCAAGCATGGCTGAGTGGTAATTGCCCCGTCCGACAAACGTAGAGGACGCCAAGCAGATGCGTTATATGAATTGCGCGGTATTTAAAACAACAACTAAGGCTAACTTAGACTAACTTGAACTAAGGCAAATGTGTTATGTTTACCTTAACTCCCCTTGACCTAGGGCAAACCCTCCTGCTAGGCTGGTACATGAGGCGCTGGAAGTCCCTCCTGCTCAACGGCGGCAGCTTTAGCTGTAGTAGTTCAGCTCTAGTGACCTTAGTTTGCTTACGCCTCACCTTGAACAACTGGAACCTCTTTTTAGTTCCGCCTTCATTGTGAGGGAGAGCATGTACACTAATTTCCCTGCTACAACGGCGTCTCCAATGCCTTCGACCCGATGGTCATTTGACTCAAATGAGGTTCTCCAAATACCATTCATAAGTCGCTGCGCTCCACTACAATATCGATGATAGATAAAAGCTTCACCAATAGCTCGCAGTGCGGCAGTTCGCTGCTGACGTCCAGTTCCGGTTTTATGCAATAATGCAATCATTAAATTTTAGGGGCGAAGGTCCTCTTGCTCGAGCCCTGTCCCATCCCTCATTGCTGCCGTACACGGCAGCACAATGAAGATTGTGGCAGGATCCCCTGGTGATTGGCCAACCAAAGATTGGGCCGAAGATATCAAAACGTTCAACGCATTCGTTGCTACCTAACAAGGAGGAGAAGAAGAAGAAGTGGTTGTCCTTCGTCGCCTGCTAGCTCAACACACGTGCTGGGGATACGCGACGCAAGACGCTCTGCAGAAGGCGACGGCCGACATGGCTAAGATGTCAAACACCGAATTCACCAACTTACCCATGGAGATTCTCATCGTCCCAAACAAGCCCTA
>JABSTR010001339.1:0-45355 GCA_013339765.2 Haemaphysalis longicornis | reverse complement strand
AATTATCGCCAAGGCGCACGGCACCCCTATATCCGTACGTTTATGTTGGCTTGGCATGGAGAATCCGTCGTGGCCTACTAATTAAGTAAGCGTGCAAAAGCACTGCACTTATGCATACAAGATAAAGATGAGAATGCCATTTACAAATCTATTAGTTTGGTCAGCAGCAATGTACATTTTGGTTGTAATTCTTGTCTTCTTGCAACGCGAGCGCGCGTCTGTCCCTGCTCGGCGCTTTGGCGTGAGGTTACGTTTTACAGTTTTCTTTCCCAAACCGTTAAACACTGCTGGATGTTAAGCTACACGTACCGTGGAACCGCGTAAGAATCAACGTTAAGAAGAGGAAGAAGACGCCTTCGGCCTGCTGCGCTTGTCTCTACTTGCAGTTTATTTTAAATAAGTTTTGACGTTTTCGTTTCGAATTTAGTAGGTTACATCAGCCAAGGACATGCTTCCTGCAGCGAGCGCAGCCCCGCCAAGGCTACCTCCGGGCTCGCCTCCTAGTATGCTGCCGGGTGCAACGTCTGGATGTCACCTCTCTGACCCCGTTCCAGGGGCTGCTACCGGTGACTTGTAGATGAACCCATCTCATCAGGACACCTCCGTGACGGCCTCTGGATACGGGCCTAACGCCTCTGGAGACGCTCCTAACGCCTCCCATTTGGAATCGTCGCCGATACCAGCTGGTCAGGCAAGTCCCCTGTGATCTCCTTGCCCTTCTGTTCAACCGCTGCCGGACGATGAGGATGCCTTCTCAGACATGACAGACGCAACCTCTGCCACAATTATGTATGCTAAACAAACTCGAAGATCACGGACGAACAAAAACAAATTGCAGACCGTGATGCCTCCTAAACGGCGACGTGGCTCTAAGAGACAGCATCTGATTCTCAGCTGGCAGCCTATCATTGAATTTCAGAAGCATGGGCGCGCAGTAATTCTGAACCCCACAAAGGTGGAGAGCGTTATTACCCGTTTCAAACCACTCGCTCTGAAAAGTGGCCTTGAGCGTATGGCTCCAGATGGAGTCCTTCACATAATGCCAAAGTATCGGCTGAACCTTCCAGCAGTAGACACGCGCAACGCTGACGCTACAGCACGTCTCCTGAAAATGAAAACCATTCAGGGCATCCTTATTCAGGCGTATGAGCCTCGCTCGAGTGCGAAGCAGGAGTGATCAGGGATGTTCCAGTTGATCGGTCTAAGCCTGAAATTCTCGTAGCTCGGCGTCAAAAGACACCGGTCAAATCTGTGCGCACTCTAGACAAGGTATCCAAGAGCGTGCGGATTGTATTTGCCACTGAAACAGCGCCTGAACACGTTTTCCTAGGCTACACGCGTTACCGCGTATATCCTATGGTTGAGATGCCCCGGCAATGTACCAAGTGCGATTGTTTTGGCCACGTGGCAAACATGTGTAGACATCCGAGCCGATGTGCTCGGGGGGGGGGGAGGGGGTAATGGAAGCTCTACGAATGTTGGGACATCTTCGGTGCCCCAACATTGGGAACAGTCACGAGTCGACGTTTGCGCGCTGTCCGGTCCTTCGGAAAGAAAAGGCCATTCACAAGCTCAAGGGTGACAAAAACGTTAACTACAGGTCAGCGAAGGCGACCCTGCTTGAGCAGTGGCGGAAAGGTGCTGCATGAAAAAAAGTCTTCTTCAGAAACCCAGAAGGCCGCCAAAAGGAAAGCGCCAGTCTCCAGTCTCCAACACTTTAGATGCAAGCTTCGACGATGACTTCCCGCCCCTACCGGCTTGCGGACCCGTGAAACCTGCGCCGACCGCTACAGGGACACCCGCGCCGTCATCCGAGTCTGCATCCATGGAGACGCCGGAGTAATTGCCTGTACCTGCAGCTGCTTCCTCAAGCGTGACAGCGCCTGCTGGTGCTGTCTCGTCGAGTGTGGCAGCGCCAGCGGGTTTTCCGGTCAGCAAGCAAACGAGAACAGGCCCAGGTGCCGTGTTCACCAAATCTCTGGGAACATTTGTACGCTCATCGTTTCAGTTGTGGAAGCCATTCGAATTTTCCTGGTTCCCCTCTCATCTCCGGTGGCCAAGGGCATAGGCACAATCATTCACCTTGTATTACCTCTCCTCACGCAATGACGATAGGAGCTGTTGCGCCAAAAACTCTCGAGATACGGAACAAGGCCACTGAATTGCAATGGAACGCCTGCGGTCTTCGGAGCGGCCTTCAAGACTTCCGACGGTCCATACAGCAGCACCGCTTTTTAATCATCGCAATACCCGAGTCACGGTTACGCGCAAACATTCGTCTCTCTGGATACACTGTTCTGCAGTCTACAACAGGTGAGGCTCTTTCAAGAGTTCTGCTCGCTATCAGGAACGACCTGACGTACATGGAGCATACCTTGCCTCCAGATGACACAAACGAGTATGTGACAGCGACTATTAAAACTTATGCGCAGCAGTTTACCCTTATCGCGGCATATTTTCCACTTGATGCTGCATTTAACGTGGATCGTCTCCAGCACATCGTACGCTCGACACCGGCACCGCACGTGTTATCTGGTGATTCTAACGTGCACCATCCCTCCTGGGCAGCAATAAGACCACAGTAAGAGGCAGGCGCCTCTTCGGCGTGGCTTCCCGCAAGGGTGTGACGGTGATTAATACCGGTGGAACCATGTTTAGCCGGGGCGCAGTATCGAGCACACGCGATGTCACCATGGTCTCCCTCGGAATTTCATGTAGGGCCCAGTGGCACGTCGACATCGAGTTACATGGAAGCGACCACCTGCTTACATATATCTTGCTTGATGGTCTATGCGGAGGGCCATTCAATCGACAAATTTGAAGGCCGGACTGGTGTCTATATTCTGCTCTTATTGAAGAGCTCGATAGGAATTTGGAATCGTACAGCGACCTAATAGACGCCATGACACGGGCGAAAGGTTCCTGTATGAAGTTTTTCCGTCTACCCTCGACGTTCTCTGTGGCCGATGCGGAGTATCAAAGGCTCCGCGCGGTGCGCCACACGGCTTAAAGGCGTGCTCGCAAAACGCGAAGATCCGAAGATATACAAGCCGCTAGATGCGCAGAGAGGCACGTAAAGCGACATATGAAGAAATTGGTTCAGCGTGAATGGTAGTCTTTCTCCTCAAAACTAGACCAGCGAAAACGTCTCACGAGGATTTGGAGCTTAGTGCGTAGCGTACGGGCACCGCCTACTGCTCGACACCCTTTCAACTCTATCGCTTTGCCACAGAACCGCCGTGATATAACCGTCGCTGAAGACTTCGGCGCCAAAGTCACAGCCTTGTAGGCTCCAAACTTACGTGCCAGCCTGACACCCGTCTCTCTGCCCTCTACAAATCTGACCGTTATGGACAAGCTTTTCACAATGGCAGAACTACTTGCTGCCTTGTCTTCCGTGAACACGGCTTCTGCCCCCGGTTCAGGTGGCATCACATATGAAGCTTTGTCGCACCTTGGAGACAAAGCTAAGCACTTCCTTCTCGGCACATACAACCACAGCTTGGAAACCGGCCGCCTCGAACCTGGCTGGAAACGCGGTCGCCTTGTTCCTGTACTCAAACCCGGCAAAATAACTACGGAAATTGAATCTTACCGGCCCATTGCACTCCTGAGCTGCGTGGGGAAGCTGATGGAGAAAATGGTCATTGGTCGCTTAGACTGGGACGTGACAAAGCGGAACGTGTATGCCTCACACATGACTGGATTCAGACAGTCTCGCAGCAGCATCGACAACGTGCTTGCCCTTGTCAACAACATAAAGAGTGCAAAAGCCCAGCGTCGCATCACTATAGCAGTGTTCATCGACATTAAAGCAGCGTTTGACTGTGTTGCACATGAGGCAATAAGATCTGCAGTAGAGTGGCTAGGCATCGGAGGTCGCATGTATGCGTGGATATCGGATTATCTGTCTGACAGATCTGTCTTTATGTCCACGAAGGACGGTAAAACAGCCTCTCACAATGTCACGCGAGGTGTGTCACACGGCGGCATTTTACGCCCAACCATATTTAATATCAGCCTCATTGAAATTGAGAAGTGCGTACCTCGCACTGCTGAAATGTCACTCTATGCCGATGATATCTGTATCTGGAGCTCTGGCCGAAACAGGCGAGTTTGACGAACTCGCCTTCAAAAAGCCATCAATTCAATAGCGAACTTTTTGACCAGACGTGGCCTCGAAATCCCGGCTAGGAAATGTGCAGCAATAGCCTTCACCAGGCGTGATGTCTCCCGTTATTATCTTTCAGCGGCAGAGGTAGCTATACCCTTCGTGGACTCTCACCGATTTCTGGGCGTAACACTTGTGAGGTCGCTGACGTGGTCCCCTCACGTTCGTCTCCTAAAGGAGAACTTGGGCTCCTGTCCTAAGGTGTTACGCATGCTGACCAGCCCCTCAGGAGGATGTTCTATTGGGCCCCTCTTAGGTCTCTAAATAGCACTCTGCGAGAGACTGCTCCGATACAGCCTCCCAGCACTCAGCCCTCTTTCTGAGACCAACACAAATCTGTTAGAAAGTATGCAGGCTCCTCCTCTGCGGTTTTGTGTTAGCCTTCCGAAGACAACTTCTACGCTAGGGACCATACGAGAGTCACGACACTTCTTACCCTGTGTACTGATCAAAGAGGAGCAATTTCGCCTTCATTTGCGGCTGGCGACTAGGACCCATGGACATCCGCTGAGCTCTAGCTCCGCCTGGGAGGTGCAAGACACTCTACCACCCTCGTGTCAGAAGTACACTGCGCCCCTATATTTTCTGCCGTGGATGTACTCCCCCTGGCGAATTGTCACCACAGTACAGGGCATCATCAATACGTCAAGGTTGCCAATTCCAGCTCTAAGGTATTTCACTCTAGAGCACATGTGGAATTGCTACCGTAACCACAAGCATATCTACAACAATGCATCGGTAAAGGCAACTTCATCTTCGATTGGAATCTGGGTTCCATCGACGCGGACCACAATTGCGACCAGGTTAAGCCACAAAACAACATCGACAACCACAGAACTTGCCGCCTTGCGCTCCGCTTTGCAGTATATTATTGGTTGACAACATCCTGTGTGGGTGATTTTCACAGATTCGCGGGCAGTGCTTCAACAACTGGCATCATTTCCCCGCGAACAACTGGCCCACAGAATACACACCCTGCACACACAGGCTCCCAGCTTGCTTCATGAGCTGGTGTTCAAGTGGCTACCTGGGCATTGTGGGGTGAGTGGGATTGTGGTGGCCGACGAAACAGCTTGCGCGGCCCACACCCAATCTAGTGTCATCATCCCGATTGCTTTCTCTCGACGTGAAGCCACGACACTTGCCTACTCCGTGGTGCGGCAGCTACAACTCTCAATATGGACGGATGGATCAAACAATTATCAGCGGTTGTACAGAATTGATCCCGCCTGCAGTTTCCGAATGCCGTGTGGCCTGGGAAAGCGCGACGAAGCAGTTGTTCACCGCTTTCACCTCAACGTCGCTTCTACCAGCTACTACTTGTACAAAATGCGCCGAGCTGCCTCCCGTCACTGTCACGTATGCAGTGTTCGTGAGGACATATAACATGTACTGTGTGTGTTTCCCCGTTACAACACCCCGTGGCTAACCTTAGAGACGACTTTGGGACTGCGTGCTTATGCACCACTGAAACTTTGCGACGCCATCGGCCCATGGCAGTACACTGCCGCGGCAACACGGAGTACAAGGGCCTTGGTGACATTTCCCCAACGCTCCGGCCAGAACGAAACTCTGAAAGTTTGCTTCAACTTTACTTCTGTGCGTGTGCTGTGTGCGCGATCCTGCGTCTGTCAGTTTCTGTGCCTATATGTGTTTGTAGTGTCTGTCGTAGTTTTTGTGTCGTCGCTTCCTTTCACTTTCGCACCTCTCATGTTCATGTGGAGTAGCAAGAAGCTCGCTGCCAGTGACGTTGTCATCATTAAATATATTCCCCTTCCTTCCCCCAACGTTAAGCATAGAAAGGAGCCCAAACAGGTCTTCGCCTAGGGTGCCATCATAACCACACGAAAAATTGTTCCTGCTTCACTGACTTAACGTGAACTTTTATATTAACGCGATCCTGCATCACCTAATCGTAAGGCTGCTTCACAAAACTTCTCAGGGCCAGCAGTCGATTCGATGTGTGCATTTTGTCTATATGTGTTTGTAGTGTCTGTCGTAGTTTTTGTGTCGTGCTTCCTTTCACTTTCGAACCTTTTGTTACTTTTGAACATGGAGACACTAGCAAGCCAAGCTACGACGGTGCGACGTGACGTCTCGTCATCATTAAATATATTCCCCTCACAGTCCTGTTTTTTTATTTCCAGTCAAATAAGCATAGAAAGGAGCCCAAACAGGCCACGTATTTTATTTAAAAGTACAAGGAAAATCGCCTAGGGTCATATGTGTTAATATTTTCGGCCATCAAACCTAACCACGTTATGTTTTTTTTTCTCGGCGAAAAATTGGCAACCATAGACACTGCCACCAGATTTTGCTTCAGTTTACAGAAGCTTTAACGTTGCGAACTTTTATATAACAGCGAAGCTACCTGTTCAAGCATTCTTTACTAATGTGGCTAATGTGTGCTTCACAAAACTTCTCAGGGCCAGCACTGCTGGTTCTCCTCCTCGCGATTCCGATGTGCGCTATGTTATATCTAGTCATTTTGCTAGTTGCGAACGCGTTACCAAATTAAGTCACAGAACTCTTCGGTGCACTGGAACCTTTTGTTACTTTTGCTCTACAAAGTAGGAAGGGAAAATGGTGACACTGCTTGTAATGAAAGTACGACGTGTAGACAAGACGACGTTGAGCACTTTTTGTTCCTTCACAGTGTACGTTTTTTTATTTACGAGGAGTTGTTGGTGTGTGTTGTCCCAAATATCACGCCCCGTATTTTATTTAAAAGTACAAGGAAAATACCTAGCATATGTGTTAATATTTTGACTCTCAAACCTGCGTTATGTTTTTTTTTCCGGCAATGTTGGCAACCATTGCTCAGACACTGCCACCAGATTTGTGCTGCGTGTCCGTACAGATGCAGGGTGGGTCTCCGCTGTGGTGGCTGCTTTTCATAAAGGTTTGGTTGGACACGGAAGGCGCATTCTTTACTCATGCTGGACTGCGTCGTGTTTTTGGCGCACGTTAAACACTGCTGGTTCTCCTCCTCAGAGGGGCTAAGCTATGTTATAGTCCCGAGTCTGCCATCGCTGCTATGACGCGTTACCAAATTAAGCCTCATCACTAAGACTCTTCGACAGGGAACAGCTTGAGCTACAAAGTAGGAAGGGAAAACTGGTGATTTCTTGTAATGAAAGTCGTGTTAGACAAGACAACGTTGAACATATTTGCCTTCTAGCGGAAATTACGAGGAGTTGTTGGTGTGTGTTGTAACGTCTAGGCCACCCCGTGTCGACCCTTCTGCCTAGCAGTGAGGTTATAGACTCTGCCACCCGCTACCCGAATTCATTGCTCAGATACTACAAAACTCCATTTGTGCTGCGTGTCCGTCGAAAGTACTACCAGGGTGGGTCTCCGCTGTGGTCTCTTTTCAGTTGGACACGGAAGGCGAAAACGCCACTGCGTCGTGTTTTTGGCGCCTAAACAGCCAGAGGGGCCAAATTTGTCCCGGTTCCTATGACGCGCCTCATAGCTGATTAGTGAGCGCATAAGGGGGCACTGATGTGATTTCTTTAAACGTTGCGGGATCTCTAGCGGAAATTGCAGTCGAACGCTAGGCCATGTTTCTACCCTTCTCGCTGCATTTACCCGAATTCATTCTACAAAACTCCTCGAAAGTACTACCCTCGTCTCCTCATCCTCCTTTGGGATTTCCTATGATGTTTCGTATGAACTTTAAACAAGATGGCTCGGCTTGACTGCGCTACTGCCCGCCTTGGCGATCTTCCGGTAGAATCAATTCGCCCATCATTTAGTGAGCCGGCCACCGGTGGGTTGTAGAAATTTGTTCGCTCAGTTTAAACTAAGCCACGACACGTTTGGGCCTAGAGGACTGTTGCTTTAGTTCGTAAGTTTGTAGCTTCAAGTCCATGTAGCTCCACACAAGCGCAGATACGGCGATTCACTGACAGGTATGCTAGTAGAAAAATCTTACGCCAATTAAACTCAGAAGAAACGTAAGCGAAGTTAATGGTACTAAGAAATTCAAATCAACCGAAACTTTTATTTACTGCGAAAACTAAGGCGCGGTAAGCGGTTTTTGCACTGTTTGACCTAGCACTGCAACCAGCACCGGAACCACACATTCGGGATCACTTTGTGATAACGAATGCAGTCGCTAAAGAGGAGATATTTATGGGCACCTGGGAAACGCTTACTGCACGGGCGTTATTCAAGAAATAGTTACCTAAGCTGCTTCGAATACTAAAAATGAATAAAAATAAATAGGCTATAAAACATATACTTTATATTTCCATTCCTGACAGAGCTGGCTTATGGCCGAGTAATCCGAAGCATAAGGTGTGTTTTGCAATTCGCAAGTTTGAATCCCCGTAACGTATTTTTTTTGTTTGTTTGAAGTTGATTTACTTGTTTTGAGGAAATGTTCTCTATACTGAATTCATCATTTTTGCCATGTAAAGTCCAGTGCTCCACTAGCGAGTTCGCAGAACGCGTGCAAACTGACACGGGTGTGCTGGCGAGTTCTCATTGGCGTTGTGTTGCTATTTTCACCAACTGATTGCGGGCACAGTCTCGAATTAGCCGTTCCTTGGCATAGTTAGAACTCTCCTCTTACGATAAAGGTATGAGCCAGGCACGCTCGAAAGGTGGCGGAAAAGCGTAGCGCCTTTGAGCGGCTCCGGTGACACGGAGGGCATTCATTTACTGCGTATGCCTTGGCTAGTGTCCGCCACGATTACAAGACGTGCTGGAAGGCTTACATAGCGTATTTTACAGCCGAAAACATGGCACAAGCGTGGTAGGCTGATTATTGAATTATCTAGAATGCTCAGGCAACGATAACATGTGATGCTAAGCTCGTTCTTTCACAGAACCCAATCCCAAACTGCTTTGAAATCTATTCTTCGACATAGTCCAATCAGAGTAGCACCTCGTATGGACGCCACTGCTTTAGTGGGTGCGGCCGCCGCAGACCGCGCATGGTAGGTTTTTTCTTTCAGTTTTTATAAAATAAATATCCCCTTCTATACCGGATAACCGATGAAAAGTGTGTTGATTTGAGCCAGTATACGCAATGCAAGCAAAAACAGAACCTTGACAAATTTACTTCAGTGTCCCTTTAAACCCCCAAAGTTGACTTGAACCAAAAGGCTGCACGCAAAACGAAGCAGGCAATGCATGTGCACTCACCCGTGGTGACACCTCAACTTCACGGCTTTCGTTTCCTCGGCTTGCTGTCCACTCTCGTTGTGATACATAGATCATATCAACGTTATTTGTGATCCGCTACTCGCCTTTTTTAACACTTAGCCCTTCCTTCTTTCTGCCGTCATGACGGTGTATTTGTCACACGTGTGAATGAACATATCTTTCAAACAACCACGGATTAGCGGCGCCACCCTACATATATGAACACGAAGCTGTCTTGGTCTCCCTGATGGCGGTGTCGTAACCAATGCACACCGCAGGGAAGCCGGCTTCGCAAAATGGGAGGGGACATATATATGATGATTATGATGACACTAGAAAAAAACTCTTTCTGGCCGGACAAGAACCTGCGTCCCTCGCAATATGATTCCCACGTCTATCCGATTGTGCCAGTCCATCATGGTCAACAATGGCTGGGGAGAGCTGCTAAGCTTTCGGTTGGTGTCTTTAGAGTTTGGAATTTGACTCGCAGGCAGTTTGATACTTGGGCTTTGATTGTGGCGGCTTACACTTTGGTGCTTCGCCATTTGATTTTCGAAAGCAAGAAAGCATCGTCGTCGTCAAACCTAAGAGACTGTAGTTTTTAACGCGATAGCGTTATCAGGCTCAGTTTTCATTTTGTTGTGCCTGCCATACGTCCGCTATAAGCCGTACTATCAAGCGTCCGCCGAAGTACGTCATCGGTGCTATCACAAAACTACAGCTGAGACAAAGATGCCACTACCGGTACAAAAAAAGATGGGAGGCGCCGCGCCTGCGCCGCGATATTCTTTCAACGCGCCATCCGTAGTATCATGTGCGGCACACATGACGTCAGTCGTGCGAGCAACTCATGGCGCCCCCGAAGCGCAGCTCCGATGACCGAAAATGATTCCAGCGCCAACATTGTGTCACCTAGCTAAAATAGGCCAAAAGAATAACGCGATGCTCACAAAAACCAAAGACAGCCTGTATTACATCAAGAAACAACCAAAATATGTCTCAATAGGAAACTAAACAGAGAATATTGGGTGTAACTACACAAATTTTGAAATCGCTTTTCAAGTTTTGTGATGCCCCTTCACCACACTAACCTCTTTCCGGCAAAACTATGAATGGCGCTACACGTCCAACCAAGAACCCCCCTAAAATGCAGCAGACGATTGCTATACTGCCTTATGCGAAATCTGTGAGCAGCGCGAACTGCAGTTATTCTCGGTCACGGCTCATAGCTGCTGCGTCTCAGGAAGCGTTACTCTGCCGCTATCTCGCACCGCGTCACCGCCGCCGAGCATGTTGTGGCAAATCGTGTTTGAACACACCGCGCAAATGTAATTTTGGTTCCGAAGAGCCATGAACGCAAGAGGAGCGTCTAGCCAAAGTGTGATTGTGTGGCAGTCAGACACGCTTAGGCGTGGCAACGGGCTGGGAGATTATGCCAAAGCCGCGCGTGCCGCCCTACCCTTCAGACTTTCGCCTCGCCCTCCTCCTACGTTTACATTCGGGCTTTCGTGTCTTCGCCGTCGGCGCCGACGCCGAACTGTATTGAGCGCCAAGGTGCTGGGCACTAAAATAGGTGAACATGTGATCGCAGAGAGAACTCACGTTAAAATGCGTGGCATGGCCCAACAGAGGAGCGGCTAAGTCTGTCTCACAGTCTCTGAAATACTGAAAAGCTATAACCATTTTAAACCACGTGTACAAGGGATGAGCGCGAATGAAACAAAGGACAAACTTATGAAGGCACTTATCCTTAGTCAGATATCGCACAGCCTGCCGTAGCTGAAACGCACCCGCACTGAAGAAGGCGGCATATTAGAACACATTGCACAGCTCTCAACCTTCCATTTTTCACGGTCACTCCAAGGGTTCCTAAATTGTCTTACATATTACCTTTGAAAAGAATCAAAGTTCTCCCCTATACCAGAAGAAATGACTTTAAAAAACCAAATTTGGAGAAAGAACAGCTGGACGCTATTATGAATATGTCAGCGATTCGGCTCCTTTTCATAAAAGCCCGACACCCACCGCTAAACATGGATCCAACGTCACGCATGGATAGGCGACAAGCCAGTATTTCGAGGAAAGTTCCAAAGCCATGAAAACTCAGATTACGCCGGAGCCGGTACGTTGGAGAGTAGGAAGGCGACAATTCTCATAGTGAACAATTGTGACAATGGCTATGACGTTATTACCCATCTACACTAAGAAACAGAAAAAAAAGAGGAAAAATGACCCATCATTGTGGCGATCCGCCTAGCGGAGCAATATAATATATGCTTAACCTTTATTACACAAGCTCAAGAAGCTATTAGCGGTTTGGCTACAAGCAGAGTACCCAAAGTACTTGAACACTTGAGAAAAATTCACCGAAACACAACGATGAAAGTTAACGTCACATTACACCCGGACATAAAGGCCTGCAAAAGAAACGACACAGCTCACCAAGATATAGGTGAACTCGCATGTCGTGCTCCGTGTTGGCCACGACTACCACAGTCCCCTACCAGAAAAAATGAAGTCTCCTCATTCTCCGCCTATAGGAACACCATCCTTCCCTCTTGCACACGGAGATCTCACCACCGAAGAATCGCAAACTCTGCGCAGCATATAAACAAACACCTACACCCCCAAATCTAGAAAACCAATGGATGTTTGCTAGAAATTGTCTTACATCACTTAAAACTGCGCGAAATTCGGTCAGGTTCATTCTCTTCTGCGGAAACCATTCCTATCTAGGGTTGCACAATTAAAAGTTCACATATTCCCATAATATCCATCCCAGGCATGCTGCCTGGTCCAGCTTTGTTAAGTCAATATCAGCGTGAGCTAGTTCTGGGGCCCTGGACTTCGAATTCAACCTTTCGAGGCTACCATCTTCTGATTCCCCCTTGCGAAACTTTCACTATAGCGTACTCATCGAGCGTCTTTCTATGCCTCTCGGTTACATAAAAAACCAAAACCTTCAGTCAGGCCACGAAGCTCACTAATCAGGCCACGACGCTTTTAAAAACTGAAACCGTCGCCTTCTCGCACAAACTGCACAATTACCCGTATTCGCAACTTTCCACTCCCCAAAGAGTAGATTGTCTTTGCCTCTCCTGTGCTTCGGCGATTAAGAACAGTTGCGGCTAGCCTAGCTCTAGTCAAGAAATTGAGTGCTTGGAAAGCATAAATGGTCAATGGCGCAACCCAGTTCAAAAATGCTCCGCCGACGCCGCAGTAACGCGATCCCGCCATACATAATTATACCTAATAGAGCTAACAGCTCTAGCATTTTTTGACGGCAAGCTTTTGTCATACCCACCCAACACAATTTTCATATAATTATGGTTTCCATCAGCCTAAGTTGCAGCCGGAGGAAATAATTGGCGTAACGTATACCTGCGTCGTTATTCATTGGATGAAAGGGGAGGAGCAAGTAGGGCTGTAAATGTGGCGCTGCAAAGGGACGATTTGCGCCTCAAGCTTCAAAAATACAGTAGGGAATGGAGCCATGCCTCCTATCACAAAATACGTTATTAGTGTCTTTCATTGTCAGGAGCGTGTTACTTCTCGTCGCAAGCACAACCTCCAAATTTCATAAATAGCAAGTGAAGAAATGTTTTCCTATGCCATTGAATTGGACGGACCAGGACGACGATAGTATTTTTAACATTAGTTACTTGGTCAGCAGGGGCTGGCTTTGTTTCTTTTTTCGCGCGGAGATCAACCCCACGCGATGGCAATGGCGGCCATCGGCTCGGTTCCCCTGCAATCCAATGCAGGGCGATCTTTGAATCGGTCCAGAAGAAAGATAGAACTTCTGACCGGCACGGTAGCAGTTTCAGGAAATCAAACAGTCGGACAGCTATCAAACAGGCGAGGAGCTCAAGGCGTGGGAGAAAGGTGGTTTTGATCGGTGCAATGCGGCCTTTGCTGAGCAGGAGGTTCACTTCTCATCTTCCGGTTTCACGATAACGACCAGACGTAGACTTCAGTACCATAAGCTCTCAGGCTTTCGTCGCGAACACGTGGAGCTCTCGAGTGTCGTGTTCCGTGTACTTCATCGTAAAGGCATGCCGTGGCAAGCAAATGCGTCTTAGGTCGCTGAGCTCACCGCACCAGCTGTTCCACGCATTGAGTTGAGCCGTCGGGATTAAGCTAATTATATTAAGCGGACGGAGCTGCAAAAGAACTAATAAATCCGGCTCAGCCATGGCCTCGCGTCTGCGTCCCGTTCCATAACAACACCTATAATGGCTCAACCAAGATGTATTACATGTACTCAGTAAATTCGAAACGAAGTTCTGAAATGTACTAAGCTCCAGTTTACTCTGGTATATCGCAGTGGAGCTTGTTGCCGTAACATAGCAAGGCATCAGTCGGCATACTCGCTCCTCCAGCTAGTCTATCTTTGTGTTGCCAATGTTTCACTCAGGGTTATTGCATAATCACGTTGAATGCTTTGGGACGGCAGTTCACACGTGGAACAAAAAAAACAGAGCTATACCACAAGCTTCACCAAATTAAAGCAAACCACGGTGCTTAGACCCCTCTGGCGACCTGACCTTCAGAACCCACCTTGGCACCACTGAACGTCACAGCTTTGAATATGGCCAGATGATTAGTCACCCGTGTCCACAAGTCATTTACTAACCCCGTGGGTGGGCGGTAAGATGCCCACCGGGAGGGCGGTAGATGCCGACAATCCACCGGTAATCAGAAACAATCCGACTAATCTCCACTAACGTGGCGATGTCCCTGGACCCACTGTCATACCGGCTTCTCCGGCACTTTTGGCTCTCTTCTCACGGGGTGGATTCCGCTCTCTCTTCAGGACAAAGTGTACAAATTTCGCATTACTTGCCTGAAAAGGCGTGTAAAAAATGTAGTCCTTACCATCATTCGGTCCTCCATGGCGGTTTTTGCGAAGCCGACATCACGGAGCATGCTCAAACAAAACTTCCTGTTCGATGTCCAGGCGTCCCCATTCAACGAGCCTACTCCTGCAGAAGTAATAAATGTTTTGCTGTGAGTCATATGAACGAACATTTCTTCACAGACACTGGGGTGGCATCAGTTAATTTTTATGAGTGATTCGCAGCACCTTTTGCACGTGGATGTCTTCAAAAAATAACCACGCTGCTTCTCAAGGCTGTAGTCTTTCTTGGCCTACCTAAACACAAAAAATTCGTCTGTCTGTATCTCTGCCATTCGATTGAGCCATCGAGAAAAAAGAAAGAATGAATACTTGAGCCACGAGTGAGCATTCGTAAAACATTTCCAAACCACCTAATATGGTAGGAAAATTTAAGATTTTATTTATTTTATTTATTCACAATCCCCCTAAAGGCCCCAATGACGGGGTACTGCATAAAGGGGGGTACATTTGCACATATATAGCATAATAGTAACAAAGAAATCAGAGAAAAAACAAACAAACAAAAATATAAATATTCAAACTGAGAACGCAAATATATACACACATTGTGACCTTGAAAATAACGATAATGAAAATTTCAAAAATAATAACAATGAAAAATGACACGAATGCAATACAAATGGTTCAAATTCTAACGCAAAAAAAGAAAAGTGGAATGGGCGGAAAAAGAAACAATGAAAGAAGGCAAACAAAAACACAGTACAACGATTATTTCCTGATTTTGCGTTCTCTTTTTCAGGGGATATGGGATGTAGATTATTCTATTCACGTGGAAATAAAACAACAAAAAAAGAAAAGTGGAAAATTACTGGGCCTCTCCATCTTCGGAAAAAGAAATTGCGCGAGCCGAGAGGCGCATGTGACCGACGACCGATTTGAAAGAACTGCCTTCCTTGCTGGCAAACAAAAACATAGAATGGGAGCAAAGCGTTAGATTAGCTTTTGGATTAGTTCCTGAAATTTTGCGTGTCTTTTTGACAGGGGATATGGGATGGTAGATTATTCCATGCGCGCGCGCCGGGACAAAGAACGAGTCGGTTATTGTACGTGGAAATAAAGACCGGGCAAAGGAAGATGAGCGGCAATTTACGCGTTTAACTTTGTGGGAATGGTCGCAGCATGGAAAAATTACGGGAGGTGGTTCAAAGCAATCATCGTGAAGTGTCACACGATGATAAAGCTTATGGAACAGTGATAGGCGGGAAAGTTGGCGGCGATGTGCTAGATCCGGTAGTTCGGCGCGACGTTTTAGTGCTGTGACGCTAGAATGACGTGAGTAGTCTGAACATATGAAGCGAGCTGCACGGTTTTGCAGAGATTCAATATCAGTTATTATGTATGCTTGGTTGGATCCCAAATGGCTGATGCATATTATATTTTAGGATGTATGAGTGCAGTAAAGGCAAGTTTTCGAATTTTAGATGGAACATGTTTAAGGTTACGCTTGAGTAAACCTAAAGAGCGATTGCGGTTTTCCGGCAAAGAGAAAACAAGTGGCATATTTTGAGCAAAACGTAAAAACACAGCTAAAATTACCACTGTTCGCCTATTTTACAAAAGCCTTGTCTTGAATTTTTCCGATCAAAACAAAAAAATGCGTTATAAATTATACATAACTACAAAATACAAACAAGCACACGGTCAACCTTAGAGCTTGTCGCCCGAACGCCAAGCGGTACAGTGCAAAAAGGTTACAATAGATGGTGCAAAAGCAATGCAACCACGAGAAAATTGAATTCCAACATGGAAACCTCTAGAGCGTTAATTATTTCAAAACCGAAAGAGGAGCGCAAGAGTGCGAGTAATGTGAGGAGAAGAAAGATGAGCTAGCTAATTGACGTGGGCCGCAGAAAACGCTCAAATTCATTCACGTTTTTCAACCACATTTGCAGCCAAGTGATCATGCACGCGCACATTTTCTTCTTCATGCTGGTATTTCCATGTTTGCAGCTTACTAGGATATAATATTTGAAACATAATTATTTTATTCTAGGAGCCACGGCAACATTGTTTTACTCTCCTTTACTTATGAACGCTTGACAACACCACGGCCTATTTCAGGGTAGGTGACGGCAAAAGTAATTGTTAAGTGCATGACGAGTGTTTCTCTCCAACATAGTTAACACGAATGAATTATCACTTGCTTATGACTTCTGGCAACGCTATAAACGATACAGCCAGTGTCCCCATTTCTGCCCGTGTTGATGATTCGCAAATCGCCTGAAGTAACCTGCTGCCCCAACGGCAGCCATGGTAGCCTGGCGGCAAAAAGCACAAATTAAAATGCTTACCTATGTAGTATTCCCTTGTTGGTGCAAAACTGTTGGAGCGATCTAGAATCTCCTTTGCACTGCAGAACGTTTTGATGGCTTCAAAGTTGTTGAGAACGACAATGTCAGAAAAGTACACCTTGAGCCTGTGGAGGACGGAGATCCCAAAAAAAAATATTCTGACGTACCATACCGCTTCGATTAAGAAAAAATAATATAGCTCAGCGCTGTAACGTGACTTGGATACAAAGGGTACTGAAATATGACACCCTCCGGTAAGGCCAACTAGTAATATTGTGCGAAGATAATCAAAGGCTGCCAAAAGGGGTGCGTAGCACAAAGGACCGGTGAACTTTTAAGTGAGGAGCACTTTAGGGGCCGCGCCTGTCGTCGTAGCTCAAACGGGGTCACGGCGTCACGCGGCGCCAAGCACCCAAACACAGGCTTCGAAAAGATACCTGCTTGTCCCTCGATTCTGCCTTCCGGGCAGATGTTAAGAGAATATTTGAACGAGAGGTTTATATAGACGGAACCGTTTCAAACTTTAGACGGAATGCGCAAAAAAATACCAATATTCTCTGATTCTAATTTTGTAACAGCCATTGAAGCAGCAGTCTGAGTTGCTGAAATCGCCCATATATTTAACGTTGGCTTTTTACTTCTATTGGTTGTCGATTTTTGATATGTATAATTACTGCTTTTGTTGTATAATCCTGTGTTTTGTACTGTTGTTACAATGCTGTACTGCAAGTGTTTAGATTTCTCATGTATAATGTTATGCATGAATTTAGTTCGGTTACAATTTTGCTGTTTGTATTCTATTTTCTACTGTAACCCCCCTACAACAATTTTCAATGGGAGATGTGGATACTTCTAATAAATAAATAAATAAAACTCCTGCAACCGCTAGCATTGGTCATAAATCTTCCCATTGTTTAGCGCAGAGAAATCTGCAGGTCCATTTGAGAGAGAATATATGTACCTAGCTGTGTGCCGCGCGTTCATTTCGTTAGGAATAATCGTTGGGTTGGTGTTTACGATAGTAAGCGACAAACGGTGGCCGCGGAAGAAAAAAACGACGCGTTCAAAATGGCGCCGAAAGGCTCCAGCACGTGGGAGATGAAAGCAACCAGAAAAATAATAGAACTCCCGCACTTGCTGTTCCAGTCAGAACAGGAAACAAAAGGTAAAGAAAAGGATGCGAGGTGTCCAGTAAAAGGCGCGCGGGGACTGCGAAGAGGGAAAAATTGAATAGCATTGAACAAAGTTCTGTTCTATTAATCAAGAGAGGAGTGAGACAGGGAGGTGAAAGAACGTGTGGGGTGGCAGCAAAGAGCGGAGAACGGCTCCAGAGCCGTTCCGACGAAACTCTGTTCTGCACACAACAGGTTTACTATTAGTGGAACTGCTTTAACTTTTTTCAGAGTTATAAATTGGCTTGGTAGAGCTATTGTGAGCGCGAAGCTCCGAAGCGTAGAAAATCATTTATTTCACTGCTCCATTATCCCCATCAGCAAACACATCGAGGAACGCTTCGTCTTCTACGAGTCTGATCATCATCATCGTTGGTGGCTGGTCCGGTGTTCCGAGACGGCTTAGTCGTACAATAAACGCCTTACCTCACCGAGTAACCAAGGCCCTTACAAGTGGTGGAGGTTGCGCTCGATCCCGTCCTCAACGCCTTCCAAGCAGACCCCTGGAGCTCCGTTCAGGTAGGCGTTTGCCTCTAGCAGCGATGCAGCGTGAGGCCGGAAGCAGTCCCGCTGGCACCTTCCCTGCTACGCCTCTGGCATTTGCTATCACCAGCTGCCAGCGCGATCCTCCTCATTTCGCCGGGCTCTACCATGAAGACGTTGAAGACTGGCTGGATCAGTTTACTCGAGTCAGTGCGTTTAACCGTTGGGATGACGTGGCGAAGCTACAGAACGTCGGGTTTCCCTTGAACAAGGTGGCACAAACATGGTTTCTTAACAACAACCACCGGCTCGCCGACTGGGCCACCTTTTATCAGGAGCTGCGCCAGATATTCGGTAGGCCAACCGCTCGGTCAGACATGGCGAAAAGGAAGCTGGCCAGTCACCTTCAAGGCCCTGAGGAGACGTATGCGTCTTACATAGAGGACGTTCTCGCTCTATGTCGCCGTGTGGATGCAAGCATGCCGGAGGCCGACAAGGTTCGCCATGTCCTGAAGGGCATAGCACCTTTTGCCTTCAACGCTCTTGTAATTCAAAATCCTTCGACCATCAGCGATATCCGGACAACCTGTCAGCGCCTGGACGAACTGCAAGCCGTCCGTCTGCAAGCAAATGGTCTTGCTATGCAACCACAGGGGGACGTAGACCTACGCGCCCTCATACGTCAAATAATCCGCGAAGACCTCCAGTTCAATGACCCGCCGTCTCCTCCACGCGATTCCTTTCGCTCGGAAGCGCTCCAGTTGCGCGACCTCGTGAAGGAGGAGCTGGCCTCCATGACGGGTGTGATGCCGACGCCACCCCCCTTACTACAACTCCCACCCCGTCCTACTCGGCGATGGTATCGCGACCGCCCCTGCCTCAAGATGCCCCGTTCGCACCCGCACATGTAACAGCGATCTCCGCAGCGACCGTTCCACGGGGGTACTACACCAACGTGCGAACCCCTCGCCATGCTTTCCCGAGCGACCGACCCGTCTGCTATTACTGCGGGATCCGGGGCCACATATCCCGCTTCTGCCGACGCCGTATGCAAGATGAGCGAAGAGGGTACGCGCCGTTTGAACGAGATTTCGGTTATCCTTACGGTTCACAACGTCGTGTCTATGATTCAACCCCGCGACGCTCATCGCCACCCTCTCCCTCGTTTGAACCGCCTCAGACCAATCGTCCCTCCCGCCGCTGATCACCCTCACCGTATCGACGGTCCGTGTCTCCTCTTCACCCGGCTTCCCACGTTCCCGACAGCCGCTCGGAAAACTAGCGCCTGCAGTTTTCGGAGGTGAAACTGCGTCGCTCGGAAAATGCTCAAGTCCTCCTCAACGACCATCAAACTTTTTATCTGTGCTAGTGGAAGGAATTTTTGTTAATGCTCTTGTGGATACTAGTGCAAGCGTTTCGGTTATTCATGCAGATTTGTGTTCGCGTCTCCGTAAGGTTAAAACTCCTTACACTGGTCCTTCACGGTGCAATGCCGACGGAGTCGTACTGCAACCCTCAGCGCAGTGTACAGTTCGAGTATTCATAGATGGAATCCGTCATCACGTTCCCTGTGCAGTGCTTACTCCGTGTGCACACCAATTGATTCTGGGGTGGGACTTTCTATCTTCGGCGTCCGCTGTCATTTCCTGCAATTTACCGGCTGTCGAACTCACGGCTACCCACTTCTCCAGCGTTGATGATGAGGAGCCGCCTCGGTTGGTGGCACAAGCTGATTTTGCTCCCTGGGCAAGAGACACTAATGACAATGTGATCAGATAGGATTCAAGATGGTGACATTTTAGCCGTTCCTGCAGGGTCCTTCCTTCCTAAAGGAGTCGTCATTTCCACCTACCTCGTTCGGTTTTCGAATGGGTCAGCGGTACTTGCTGCAACGAACGTCAGTTCAGAGCCGATCTTGCTGCCCAAAGGTGCTGCTATTGCTACTGCTGCTGCTGACAGCCAGGTCATGTCTGTTATGCCCATTTGCTCGTCGTCAGCAGGCCAGCGCCTTTCGGATCCTGCATCGTCATCGGCCGCTCTTGTCGCAACCATTAGCTCTGACCTCAGCCCTAAAGAGGCAGAGTCCCTCCTTGCTTTGCTTGAAAAACACGCAGCTTGTTTTGACTTCTCTTCGTCGAAGCTGGGGCAGACTTCCGCAACAGCACACCGCATTGACACGGATGGCTCTCGTATCATCCGCCGCCGTCCGTATCGTGTATCTTCGTCTGAACGAAAGATCATCGAGGACCACGTTTCGGACATGCTTGAACGCAACATCATTCGCCCTTCTGTTAGCCCGTGGTCGTCGCCCGTTGTTTTGGTTCGTAAAAAAGACGGATCAGTGCGTTTCTGCGTTGATTATCGTGCACTAAACAAAATTACCCGAAAAGATGTATACCCCATGCCCCGAATAGATGACGCTTTGGACTGTTTACAAGGTGCGGAATATTTCTCGAGCATTGACCTCCGATCCGGCTATTGGCAAATCCCGATGCATGAATCTGACAAAGAAAAAACCGCGTTTTCCACCCCGGACGGACTTTATGAATTCAATGTTATGCCTTTTGGATTATGTAATGCCCCAGCTACTTTTGAGTGTCTCATGGATACAGTCCTGCGTGGACTCAAATGGAGGACATGTTTATGTTATTTGGATGATGTTGTGATCTTCTAATCGACTTTTCCTCAACATCTTGAGCGCTTGAACGAAGTACTTACCTGTTTAGCAAATGCTGGACTTCAGCTCAACACAAAGAAATGCCGTTTTGCCAGCAAAACAATCAAAGTCCTCGGTCATGTTGTCAGCAAAGAAGGCATCCAACTAGGCCCTGACAAAATAACAGCTGTGCTCAATTTTCCTCGACCGCTACAACAAAAAGCCCTCCGCAGTTTCCTCGGCTTTGCTTCTTACTTTCGCCGTTTTATTCCCGGTTTTGCCACCCTTGCTTCACCTCTTAACAGGCTTCTGCAATCCGACGTTCCCTTCACCTGGTCCGACGACTGTGAAAAAGCTTTTCACGCTCTTAAAGGTGCGCTTACTTGTCGCCCAGTGTTGTGCCACTTCGATGAGACAAGACCCGCACTTCTCCATACCGACGCCAGTGGGACCGGCATTGGCGCCGTTCTCCTCCAACGGGATGACCAATCAAGAGAGCGGTCTGTTGCTTATGCCAGTCGCTCTCTCACGCTCGCCGAAAAAGACTACAGCATCAAAGAACAGGAATGCCTTGCCGTCGTTTCGGCTATCCAGAAATTTCGGCCATATTAATACGGCCGCCATTTCACCATTGTAACCGATCATCACGCACTCTGCTGGTTATCGACTTTAAAGAACCTTACTGGACGCCTTGGACGGTGGATTCTTCGTTTACAAGAATACGACTTCTCTGTCACATACAAGTCGGGCAAGAAACACCTCGATGCAGACGCGCTATCGCGCTGCCCGCTGTCGCCTTCACATACTGCTTGCGTAACGCCGCCGGCAAAAGCGTTGCCGCTTGCGCCTGTCAGCTCCATTGCGGTCGGTGAACGCTTTGAGCTTAAAAAGCTCCACCAAGAAGACCACTATTGTCAAAGCATAGTCGACGGACTGAGTGGTAGAACACAGCCTCCAAACAGTCGCTTGCGCCGCCAGCAAACAAAATTTCGGGTTGTTGATGGCGTGTTGCATCGTCAAAATTACCATCCTACTGGAGAAAAGTGGGTTCCCGTTGTACCCCGGGCACTGCAGCAGAATCATTTTGGAGGCCTTTCATGACGATGCGACCGCTGGCCACCTCGGATATCAGAAAACGTATGACCGCATCCGAGCCCGTTTCTTTTGGCCTGGCATGTCCACAAGCGTATCCAAGTATGTCGCGTCCTGTACCTCCTGCCAGCGTCACAAGCGCCCTACAACACCTTCGGCTGGACAGCTACAACCTATCTTGTGCCCCGCGGAGCCTTTTGAGGTTGTTGGGATTGATTTGTACGGGCCGCTACCTAGAACCTCCTACCGGTTACCGCTGGATCGTCACAGCTGTGGACCATCTGACACGCTATTCTGAAACGGCTCCCTTGCGTACTGGTATGTGCCGAAGAGGTCGCTAGCATCTTTTTGCACAGCATCGTCTTGCGGCATGACGCCCCTCGTATCCTGCTAAGCGACAGGGGTAGAACGTTTCTCTCGAACATCGTTGCAGAAGTCCTGCATGCTTCACGAACTGTTCACAAATTGACCACCGAATATCACCCTCAAACTAATGGACTTACTGAAAGATTTCATCGCACGCTTTCTGACATGCTTTCAATGTACATTGCACCTGATCACAGCAATTGGGACCACATACTCCCTTTCGTAACGTTCGCTTACAATACGGCTACCCAACGCACCACCGGTTATTCCCCATTCTTCCTCGTATACGGCCGCCAACCGTCCTCGCCACTAGACACCTGTTTCTTTACCGCCCCTGTATCACGTTCTGCTCCAAGCACTGAACAGTTCATCTCTCGCGTGAAGTATTGCCGCCAGCTTGCCCGTGATCGCACTACTGAGTGTCAGCAGGACAGGACCGAGCGCTACAACGCATCTAACCGGACTGTTGATTTCCAAACTGGCGATGAAGTTTAGTTATGGACCCCTTTCCGGGTTCCTGGACTTTGCGAAAAATTCCTTCACCGTTTCCTTGGACCGTACACCGTTCTAGAGAAAACCTCACCGGTCAACTTCCGCATAACCCCCGTAACTCCACCTGCCGACCGCCGATGCCGTGGCACCGAGATTGTGCACGTGTCTTGGCTCAAGCCGTTCCATCGTCGCCCTTCCGTGTGATTGCGGCCGGGAGGCCGCCTTGACGAGCGGGGGGGAATAAGTGTGAGCGCGAAGCTCCGAAGCGTAAAAAATCATTTATTTCACTGCTCCATTATCCCCATCAGCAAACACATCGAGGAACGCTTCGTCTTCTACGATTCTGATCATCATCATCGTTGGTGGCTGGTCCGGTGTTCCGAGACGGCTTAGTCGTACAATAAACGCCTTACCTCACCGAGTAACCAAGGCCCTTACACTATTTATTTGGGAGTACGTTGCTTCCCGTATTTACTTTTGCGCCAGTGTATTTTTCACCTCCAGCTGAGCCTTGGTCCTATCCGGACATTAGGCACAACCTCATAATACTTGTTCCAGTACAGTGCACAGGGAAAATTTTATGTGTGTGTGTTTTATAAGCAACGCTCACATACAGAACACCTTCATATATTATGCTTTCCAGATTTTTTTATTGAACACATCGCCACATTATTTTTGTTTGTTTCGTCACAGGACACAAAGTTTGGAGCAGCACAAAGCGCCAAATCAATTGCGAGCGGTGTGCTTCGTTGGCAATCCAAATTCAAGCTCATTGTCGCCTTCACCCATGGCGAGCTAGGTGGGTCAGTAAATCACGGCGCAGAAAATGGAGCTGCAGGGCTGGTATCTCTGGGGTGTCACATGGCGGCAGAGTTTCGGAATCACCGTTTTCTTCTAGTTTATGTTCCGTTTCATATTTGCAACGTCCGTTCAAATTCAGCTCGGGGAAACAAAAAAAAACAATCCGCACTCTCGTTGGACCAAGGCGGGTCCAAAGTCGGTCCAGCCCTTTTCGAAGGCCATTTGGGACCCAGCACTCCCAGAGTATTGAAAGTTACATGGGCGCAAGACTTTATTCCTAATCGCAGATGCCGCAGTAATGATAATCCAGAACTTGTTTCACCGAGACGCAACAATTGCATAAGCAAAAGGTGAGACACCTGAAGACTGAGAGGTGTTGACTGCGCCTTATGGAGGATCTTATTGTTTCCAGCTGCTTGAGGAACGATAAGAGACAGCCTAAGCCGTTTCCTATGTAAGCATTTGAACCACTCGTATTGTGTCTCTGAAGGCGATATGAGAGGAAACGTACAGAGCATGCCGTTCAAGATCCAGGCTCCATACAACTTGGATATAGAGCCTGGGTGATTTCCTCATGTCACACCGGCAATTCTCCGTAGTACATGAAGTATTTGCGCCAAGGAGGAAACTACAGAGTCGACAACCTTTTGCTAATTTAACCTATGGTCGAAAACAATTCCTAGAAATCGTGCCTGGGTAGCTTGGTGGATGTGGATGCCATTCATTTCTATACTGAGGTGTGGAGACCTGCGTTGCTCACCAGGAAATACAATAAATCAAGATTTCTCCGCTGATAGTGTCAGCCCTACTGTTGAAAGGTACGGTTGAACAGACTAAACAGCATGTTGTGTTATTACACGCAATCGCTTTGTCTGATATCCGGTCAGCCAGATGCAGATGTCTTCCGCATATATTGACATTCGAGCTTTTGACAGATGATTCTCCAGCGTAGAAGGCAGGGCAGCCATGGCTACATTGAAAAGAATGCGCGACAGAACACTTCCCTGGTGTACGCCTCATACAACAGTTCTTTTTGAACTTAGGACACCTGCATTAAGTGGTCGGTCAAGAAAACTCTAATGACTCGGAGTCTCCTCCATTTCTTGCAGATGGCTCAAAATAGCACTTCGCCAGACAGTCGTATGCCTTAGCCACATCAAGAAACAGAGCGACAGTGGGAAAGCCTATTGCTCTATTATGTTCTAAGTGGCTGACCAAATCCAGTACACTATCTTGGACGCTAAGCCGCTGGTGGAAGCCGGTCATGCAGGCAGGAATCTTTTTCCGATGCTCTAGCCAACAGATCAGTCTGGTACATACTAGCTGTTTCGTGAGCTTTGAGACGGCAGAAGTAACTTATACCGGCCTGTATGTTGAGAGGTCCGTTGTATCCATGTTAGGTGTAGGAACCGGTACCATCCAGGCCAGCTTCAACGGTTAAGTAATGTCGCCTGTCATCCAAATAAGGTTTACAAAACTCGGGAGACTATGCTGGTAGTCCCACGGCAGGCTAGGCAGCATTTGGTTCATGGTGCCGTCAGGGCGAGCTGCACACCGTCTCCGTAAGCTAGAAATGGCTGTTTGAAGCTGCCTCAGCGTGAACGGGCTATCCATTGCGGAAACTGAGGAGTAAGGGCAAGCCACTGATTCAATGCTGCGTAATTGCAGCCACACATGTGTTACATATAGTGATGTCGAAGATACGTAGACGTCAGCGAACTCTTCAGCCAGAGATGGTAGTCTTGCCTTTGATTAAAGCCATTGCCAGAAAAGGCTTGAAGGGCGAGTTTTGCCTTGAAAGGAGTTCACCGCTCCCCAGATACGTGGCGATGGAGTGAATACACTTAATGTTGCGCGAAATGCCGCCCATTGATTTCACCAGAGTTTATTGGTGTAACGCTGAATGGGTGAATTTAACCTATTGAAAGTCGCCTTCAATGCTAAGTCTTCCTTCCGCGTGAGTTGACACTCCACGCTTATTCGTGCCGCACAGAGGTTTTTGCGCATTAAGTCAGGGACCGGGAAGTGCTTGAGTATCTTGAGCAGCATGGTCTCTGCTTCCTTGCTTGTTATCATGGTGTATAATAGGTGGCCAGAAGCCACTTCTAATTCCGCTCGGAACTTGTCCCAGTTGGCAACCTGGAAAATCTCAGAGGCCCGTTGTCGATATCCTGCTGTGTCAATAAAGATAGGTTAATGATCACTACACATTCCGTGTGGCGCCACTCTCCACCCTAATTGAATATCAGTGGAAATCATGGTTACGTTATTGGCACTACTACCAGTAGAATGCCTGAAGAAGGTTGGAGTGCCATCATTTGCAACACAGACAACGAACCTATCAATGACGTCTGCTAGATGTTTTCCTTGAGCGTCTGTCGCTTTATCTGCCCACCGCGGATCGTGCGCATAAAATTTCCACATAAAACACGAGGGGCTTAGTAATGGCCACAGAGTTGCCTATTCTTGGAGATTTGGATTTGAATTTCTTGGAGCCTATTTGGAAGCTGACCGCCACAACTGCGGCGGCGTCTGAGCAAAGGTCCCGATGAGACACAACAGCGTGCAGAACCTCACGTAGAACAAACAAAGCGGCGCTCCCCTGTGGAAAAGTGGGAAGGCTGGATTTTTATAGGAATGTAACCGGAAAGTGACCTCTATCCTAATAGTCCGGCTTCCGTAAAAGCCAATATTGGTGTTTGTGACTTTTCGACGACTAGATTTACCTCAGCCAATCGACAGGTAAGCCCAGCACAATTACATTGCATAATAAAGGGCGCTGAGTTTGTCTTTGTGGTCAAAGTTGCTTTAGCAAAGACATCGTCCTCTGGCAGGAGCATCGCATAAAATCCCAATGTTACTGGTTCCAAGCTAAGCATGCCTCTAGAAAGGTCTTTAAAAAGCTTGGGGCCATAGAAGCAAGTTTTGACCAGAGGGCTGCAAAAAGGGCTCGTATAACATTCCTACCTTCCTCCATCTCAGTTTCGGTAGAATGGACACGGCGCTCCTTCAAGATGTTGGCATATCTTTCACAGGGAGCTCTCGTGACGCCGGTGGTTGAGCGCTTGCCGGATTTTCCGTCGTCTTGAATTCATTGTTGGCTTCTTGTGCGTTTACAGCCGGGAAGCTCCATTTGTCAGGAGGTGTGAACAGTGCTGGATAGGATTTGGGTCTCTCGATGAAGGCTTTCATACTGACTATAAATGGGAAGCCGCTGTAATTTCCAGGGTGGTTGCTGTTACAGTTGGCACAAATGAAACTGGCAGTGCATTTCCGCAAGTCATGCGGGCTGCCACGTCGCTTACAGGGCTGATCTCCACTCCAGAATTTTGCCACATGGCCAAAACACCCGCCTATGAAGCAACGAGGAGGCGTCTCCGTGTAGTCGGCCGTTTCATGCCTTCTAAATCCAAGGTTGATGGTTCTCGGCGGTGCAAAGCTCGGCGCGAACGACAATACCGCAGCCTGAGCTGGAGTGGTTTTCCATTCGTCCACCAATGAGCCATTTGAAGGGGAATTCTTCTCATGTGCAGTACGCCTTGAGGCCTGAGGCATTCGAGTAGGTCCTCCTCCTTATACCACCTGGGCACACCCTTCATTGTGCATGTGTTCTGCAGGTAGGAATGTCGGGGGTCGAGCAGAAAAGGCAATTCCTCCTACCTGGTAGCTTCGAAACAAAACATTCACCTCCTTTTCATCGCCGCGTCGAGAAGGAACCCTGAGCAGTGAACATGCTGTGAATAGGTGCTTTTCTAAGCAAAGTTTTGGAGGCTCAGAATAGGACTATAGTGTTCACCTTCCTGACGTCTTGATCACTTTTAGTCGGGAACATGAGCACAGGTATGCCGACTGAAGCATTTTTTGCGATGGATCACTACCTTAAAGCCTTCCTTTTCGACGCCAGTCATCTGTATGCCCAATTCGCTGCCACCAACAATCATGTCAATGTCTCCTTTAGAAATAGCTTCACTGGCATTGTCTCCTTTAGAAGTAACATAACTGGTATTCTCTTCGCCAAAGATTACCGGTGAGGGCTTCATTGAGGCCGCAACACGCTTCTCGGGAGGGTGAACCATGTCTGGTTGTCCGGTGCCGGCGTCACTCGATGTGCGAGGTCCTTTCAGGGTGGTGGACTCCGAGGAGGACCCGGGAGGCGCATATGGAGAAAACCTCCGTGACCACCAGGCAGGTGTTCTAGCCGAAATTATCCCAAATCTCGCAAAACTACCGCAAAAAGCAGTGACGGAATAAAAGGCAGCTTATGAGCGAACTTCTTCGTCTTCTTCGAGATTCAATTGCTCAGAAAAGTGTGGTGAGCAATGAAAAGTACAGCGCTTTTCAGCGATTTTAGGGCGCAACTGTCAAGTCTCCGCTCCTGTGATTTCACGTCCACCCTCGTTTTAACCAAGAGAGGGACGAGGAAGCCGAAGCGAGAGCGAAGAGGAAAGCGGAAGAGGACAGGATGTCAAAACTGTTACGAGGAAGCGGTGGGCTCCGACTACAGGTCAACCCGTGATCGGCGGCGGGGACCGGCTAAAAGAACGCCGGAGTAGCGGGCGCCGTAGTGCGTTCGCCGAAGACGCAATCACTTCCTCAGACGAAGGAAGTGCTTCATTCTCCGCTGCTGCTAGGCGCGCTGCCCGGGAAGACACTCAGCTTCGCCGACGCCCGAGTACAGAAGTGGGCGACACTGAAGCACCAACTATGTGCCGTCACCGAGAAGATTCTGCAGCCCGCGCTTCTCTCAAATTTAAAATTAGGGAGTATTGTGGTCGTAAGTCCAATATTTGTTCTGCAATTGAACCAAGCCGTCCTCTTGGTAATGCGCGATAACTGAGCATAATATAGCTCGCTTTCCCGACAAGAGAATGGCGATATTCAATATATAAGACCTATTTAAAACTAAGAAATCGCTAGGTAGCGCTAGAAGGTTTCGCCGAAAAATATTGTCTGACCATCAAGCAGTATTGGATCCACATCCAAGGTACTCGTATAAACTGGCTGCTCCGGAACGCCATAAGGAATGAAGCTTCACATGTAACCTCATCGAATTCGGTCTACACTTCTGCTACATTTTCCGGTTTTATTCCAGACAGCATTCCTTTAATTTTTATACATCTCACTGTCAATTAGCTGTACATTTTGCAAAGCAGCGTACTCTACAGTAGGCCCCACCAAGGTATCATAACCCGAGACAGATTTGCACTCTATAAATTCGTTGGGCAAACCAACCCCGACAATAAGGATAAATAAATGCACTTCCTTACCTGAATACAGGTCCATGCTCCTTGGCCCATTTCAAAGCCGCTTTTCTATGAAAATCATAGCGGAAAAGCTCCACATGGCCCCAAAGGCTGCTTTTAGCAGGCATAGGTGGGAGGCGTGATCCGGGTGGCATTCGGCGTCGCATTTGCATTTTGTTCACAAGTTGAACCGAAAGCCAGACTATAAATGCGAGAGTCAAAGTGCCCAAAATCGTTGGCCAGCTCATGTTGGGTACTGGGATATACATAAAAGATTCTTCACTTTCGAATTCTCGTTTCTGAAACAAAAATGCACAGTATGGAATACAACAAGGGAGGCTTCCGAACAATCAGTTTTGTCACACAATGAGACACTAGGTTGTGTTAAAATCGCCCGTGTTTACCGAGAAGCAACGCCCATGACGACATGCGTCTTACATTAAAATCAAGTTTCCTTACAGAAGCTCGTGCTCATATTTCGATATCACTCTCGAACATCGCTTCGACTAACCTATGGTTGCGGATAAAAGAGACAATGAGAAACGTTGTGGCTTTAATCATAGCGTTGAAATATTGTGAGGAGCAAATTCAGCAAACATTGCGCTTTTACGATGTGGAATAGTTGCACAAAGAAATAACTAGGTTGTGTTCTAACTAATACCAAATTTCACGAAAAAGATTGATACATAAACGTTTTCTGAAATTGTTTCGCTTGTTGTAAAATGACACGAAAGATACAGTACACTCGTGCAATGTCGTTACTCACGGCAGACAAGCGATTCAAAAAACTTTCCTCTACCACGCCAGTCCTCAGTTCCCTCTCTCAGCTCTACATTTCGATTCGAAGTAAACACCTCGTTTGCTTTTATTTGCATACAGCTCGTAGAAATACAAGCGCCATCCAGGACTGTCAGAATAGAAATATATAATTGAGGCATTCGTGGCCAAACTATTCTTCGCTAGTGTGGGACCACAGCTGTGATACGCGGTGGAGCATGTTAAGAAAATCATGCAGGGTGATACTTCGAAATCGGTCAGCCCCGCATGCATGGCTTTGCGTTTGCCCCCTTTTCCACGCGGATATACTGCACTTTTCAATAATAAACCATCCAACGCTCACCTAAAAGGTTCGTGAGTTGCCAGGAAGACCCTCTCGCACAGATGGACGGCCAATTTAACCGAACAGGTCGAACGTATAAGCAGAAAACCTCGCTATTAAATACTTTCACAGGAACAGCGCGTCCAGTTGTATCCCCATTGTTGGTTGCGGCTTTCCAACTTCCAATGTAGTGGTCGTCATCACACGCAAGGCGGGTGGGCTCGCGTTGCTGTTGTGGTTGGACAGGTGTATGGAAGATGAAATATCGACCTGACCCAAATGTTTTCTTTTTATGCTCCAGACTGAGTTTTTGTGTTCCGTCTTTTTGTGACACGACATAGGCGTAAAAATGTATTGTGAAGCCATCTCAAGTTCAAAAAGATAACTGCTCTGTTGGGGTGAGCGCCAAATAATATAAAAGCAATCAGTGCTCTTAGGGACTCGTCATGGGCGACTGCTCTAGCTCTTTAAACACGGTGCTAGATTTGTGCAGACGAACTCAGATAATTTTTACCTTTTCCCTTGTGCTTACCTCCGGGCGGTCCCGCCATCTCCCACTACTTCTGCACTGCCTTTACCAATTTCGAAACTGATGTGTGCCCACTTACTCTGAAGTACACATATACTAAAATGAAGTCGCATGTTTTCCAAACAATGCAAAGTTTCCGGTAACACCCACAGCATATCTGGCAACCAGTAGGGCATGTAGGCAGAGCTGTAGTGACAAGCGCCTAAACTTTGGACACTAGGAAACAACGCCCAAAAAGATAACGCAGGAAGAAGCAAAAAGTAGGGGCTAGTTCGTGATGTGCAGCACCTACTATCTCCTACTGATGCCCTGATGGTTTCAGTCATGCGATGTTTCCAATGCGCCCAACTTTCATCTTCCGCTCTTTGTTTCTGAGGCTCGGTGTACATGCATTCCATCACGCCCGTGCCTACACACATACACGCACACTGGCAAGGTAGTAAGCATTCTGGTGCCTGGCAAAATCTCCTGTTTTCCGGACACGGGTGATAAACAAGTTCGTGAATTTTATTTTTCTGAAACATAATAGTAAAATTGGCACACATAACCCTTAGGATAACGAACGGGTGTGGTTTGTTTTGTTTTGCAAGAAAATGGGTCGCTCGGCCTTGCTGGGACCAGGTGGTTTGTTTTAGAACCTAAAACACCGCTTAGATATATAACACACACAGTAAAGCAGGCCGGTGTCGCACTGACTCATTTGCTCCGCGGTGACCCCTTTGGCCTTTTGTGGGCTGCTTTTGTTTCAGCGGTGCTTTGTTTTCAGATATGCACAGTTATTGACAACCCCAACTCAGACTTCTGCTTCCAGTGCTGCTCGTAACAAAGCCGTTGTATTGAAGTTGACAGCATAGGCAGCACAGCCTCTTTCCAAAACAGGTCAAGCGCTCCATGCATGAAATTACCGTTTCAGGAGTTGTCTGCGTAATAATTGATTGAAATCTATGCTTTTACGAAAACGCATATTCAGGCGTAAGAAGAACGCAGAGATATTCACAGTGACACGCCCAATAGGAATAGCTATACCGAAATTCACGCCAGCGGCCATAGAAGCAATGAAGTGACTAAGCGTTTCCAAAAGTTTAGCTTTAAGAAAGATTTCGTTTATACCCTGAAAAAGTTATCCGAACTGGACTAAACAGTCGTCTTTGCAGGTAGCACTAATCAACCTACCATAACGTTTTTCTTGTGCCCCTACTAATGAAAAATCTACATCTGGTACCTAACCATATCCCCTGATATTGTACGTGGGTGGCACATTCGTTAGCAGACCTAACTCCAGCCGTTATGCCTCCAATTCTATGCCATTGAGTACACAGAATTGTCAGTCTAACAAAAAAAGCTGGGGACGCTTCGCACCAGTGGCCGGAATACTTGGCCAACAGCTAAGCTTGCGGCCCCAACTACCTTATTCGTGGTTCGGTTAACATTATGCGTGGTTCTGCTCGGAGACTCGGCCAGGTTTCCTGCTTCAATGGCGAACATTTCGCCATTGAAGTATGTACAACGTACACGTGCCCACTGGCTATGCGGTGCAGCTTTAATAGTAGGGGAGATCACAGCGGAACGGGCGTTTACTCAAAATTTTTGGAATAGTTCGGTGGCCACTGTTGCGCTTGCGTGGTCGGCAGGGTGAGGCGCTAATAAGGAAGTTACAGAACTTTACCACTTCTTGGGCTTCTGGATCTTTCATTTTGGCATTTATTCTTTTCTTGCACCACCAAAACTGCACCACTCGTCGCAAATACCGAGAGGGAAAGCCACCCCGCATCGCTTTTCCAAAGCCGTGCTTGTACCAGTAATATCGCCCCTCCGAAAGGTGGCGGCACGAGTCCCGCTCAAGGGCGCCGAGACAAAGCTACTGAAGAGCTGCGGTGCCGGAACTGGCGATGACGTCATCCCTCGCCGAGGTTCTCCTGCGCACGCTCAACGGCCCAACCACCACCTTAATCAGTAAGGCTGTTAAAAAGAACCGGAAAGGAGATGTAGTGTGACGACTAACGGGCTATACTTCACAGTGAGCTTTCACGATAGTGTACATTTGCTCCTAATCGCATTGGAAGCCACGACTCAAACATTTGGTATAGTTAATTTGACAGAAGTTCTCAGGAGCTGAGCCACTACAATTCAAAAATTTCTCGTGTGCTATAGCCACTGCGGGAGCGCTTTCTGTGCGTTAATAAAGAAAACAGTAAAAGGAGAAATTCAATGTGTAATAAATTATATCCATTGAAGAAAGTCTGTTTCGAGAGAAGCCACGCGGCGCTTATTGAGCTTCCCTTGCCGTTAAAGTGGAAGTGCACGTTACTGTCACCAACAATAACAAAATACCATCGAGTATTTTTCGTGTTAACGTTAAATAAAGCAGGTAATGACCCGAAGGAGTAAATGTTAAAACACCCGCCGCGGTGGCTCACTGGCTATGGCGTTGTGCTGCTGAGAACCAGGACGCGGGTTCGATTCCCGGCCGCTGCGGCCGCTTTTCTGAGGGAGGCGAGAAGCAAAAACGCCTTGTGTACGTACGAGATTTCGGCGCACGTTGAAGATCCCCAAGGGGTCAAAATTAATCCGGCGCCCTGCACTATGGCACGCCTCATCACCTCCGTTGCGTTGGCGCGTTAAACCCCATAATCAATCAAATCTGTAAATGTTAAAACAAAGTTCTCAATGTAATCTCTGTGTTACCTTTCATGCGATTCCATCAATCAGTGAAAAGAGCCACTACTAAATCACAGTCACGTTTCTGAGTGGTGGGTTCCGTAGGCTGCCGCCTACAGAACAGTATGTATAAATAGTCCTTGTGACGATATTTAGGCTGGCCGAAAACGTTTTATCACATAAGCTGTATATCCCAGTATTACATATCACTGCACTAAAAATTTGCAGCAAGACAGGCATTACTATCGGTGGCTCCATGGTCCTGCCTACCGTTCCCTACTGGACTATATCCGGGAGGCCAACCTAGTTTCCTGGATATAGATCGGACCCGCTTGGTGTCTACTGAGCCTTGAGGCTATTAAATAAACGAACAAACAACAACAAAAGCACCGAAATTTTATGTGGCCTCTCCGAGAAAACCGGTCACGCGGTATTTAACCCTTCATCTGTCACGTTTCTGCGCCCAAGATAATGTAATATATGAAAACAGTTTGCAGGAATTGACAATCGACGTTCAATATTTTGGGTTCAAATTGAGGATTTTAACCCACTATACTGCCGGTTTGTTGACGTGAGGGGCACAAACCTCGTTTCCGCCTATCACGCTTGTTAGCCATATTATCACTGCAACCAGAACAACGTGGCAAACGTAGCAACCATACAGTTGCAACGCTGAACCATTTGCAACCATAGAAAGCACGCTCCTGTCACTTAAGCTAGATGTGAGCGAACGTTTTGCGTACAGTTAGGCGTAAGCATAGCTTGAAACACCACTCAAAGCATTTCACGCAAATGAGAGCAATTTGGAAGTGGAGGTATACGCAGTCGCTCTCTGCCTTCTTGCGGACGCAATTCGATTACCCGTGACCTGGCGTCGTCGCCCACGGAGTTGTTACTGGAGGGGCACAGAGATGAAAACGGCAGGCCGCTAAAGAAGAACCATGTCATAAATTCCCAGTGACTGAGAGAACGTCGCGTGTAAAGAAACAAGCTAAAAGAGCTACGAAATATTGGGGCTTCCACAATCAAAGACGAAAGAAAAAATTTATGCCCACCTCTCCTCGCGGGAACCCTGGTGTGATGCGGCGCTGAGGGGGTTCAAGCGCAAGCGGAGAGCAACCGTCGACCGAAAGACCGCCGGAGAGTGGCACACCGGTTATATGGCAGCGCGCCCGAAGGAGAGGAGACCGCGGAGAAAGAGAGTACTGCACATGCGCAGCACCGCGCGCAGCGCCGCCCACCGGCGGAGTGAGAGCGCGCTGGGCCGCACACCCGTAGATGTTGAGATAGAGTGTTCGCTCTCACTTGGGCACGCGCCGGCACTAGTGCGTCTGCCGCGGCTATGACGCAACACAATCCAACACAATCCACTTTAATCCAATCCAATCGAAATCCAATCCAAGCCAAGCCAATCCAATCCAATCGAACCCAATCCAATGCCCCTCGCGAGAGAGTGTCCCTCGCGAGAGAGGAGAGGGGGTGACCGAGGAGAGTGCGGACGCCGACGACGGACGGCAGGAAGGACAGGGCCGCCGACAAGAGATGCTCTCAGCGTCGCATCTAAAAGTAACTGCGGCATTGTTATGCGGCTGGTCAGCTACGCCACAGAGAAAGCTGTTACATACAACAAACACTGCAATTACAAGCGTTTGATACCGAGCACCACCGTGACTTGGATGAAAACAACGGGCACGTTTTGAAACTGCGAAATTTGTAATTCTTACAAAAACCGGGAGAGCGAAGGCCCAGGGATCTGATCCCGGCTATAAGTCCCCACGAACCAAAATTCCAACGCCAGCAACGGGCCCAAGTGATTCGGGCCAAACAGCCGCGAGCTCATTTCCGACGAGTACTTTGCAGGAAAGTTCCTGAAGAATAGTTGTGTAGCTCGTGTAGCATATGCAACAGATTGTAGTTTAGGCCCTTTCCCCGACGATTCATAATACACTGGGGGCAAAATATTAAAAAAGTATTCGCGATTCTTCTTAGTTGAACTGGGTGACCAGTGCAGCTTTTAAAACACGACATAGAAGCCACACGAAATTTAGATGAACAATATAAGCCAACCTTTTTCCCTCGAGCATTCCTAGGCGCTAATTCCTAATAAACACGTACATACACGCATACACATTTATTTCGACCGTACTAATCTGAAAAATGGCGCCTACTTAGAACAAATCCACTCAAAGTGGATATAGATGAGATGATTAGTGTATGAGCGAGGTCGATTTACGTTTTTATCTTCAAAACTGTTGTTAAGCACAATAAGAAAGATTTTATCATCTCGTTAACCAATCCTGAAAACGATGAGTCGTTTAGGCTTCGTGTAAACAATGTTTTGAATGCAAGGCGACCTTTGTGTTGTATGCGCGCTAATCGCACACAGCCCAAAGTTCATGAGCGCACAGAGGGCTTGAAATACACATGAAGCCGAGTGATTTTTCCTTCACGTTTCCAAACGAATACATACAACACCAGCCATATATGCCTTAAAAGCAAAATACAGTATATATATATATAGATATATATATATATATATATATATATATATATATATATATATATATATATATATATATAAGAAAAGAAAACTTTGAACAAGGTAAAAGCACGATTGTTGCCAACGTTTCAGCAAAGAGACTTGCTTTCGTCAGGGCAATCTCTCGCCTGGCTGGCACGCTTTATATAGGGGTAGGTCCCAGGTGAGAGGGGAGAAGGAAAAAGGAAGTGCAATTGCAAAAGCGGATTGGTTTGGGATTAGGTCGGGGGAGATATTGAGGGGCAAAGAAGGTTGTATAGTTTAAGCCGCGAAGTAGGTCACAGGCCAGTCAGCCGGTGGTTGGTGTTCGGGGAATTTTTGGAGAGAAAGGATGAGAGGGTGTTTGTTGACCCGCCGTGGGGCATACGGAAAGGTTCTCAGAACCGCCGGAAGCAGACCAGGCGGTGAGAGTGGGGTCCTTATCAGAAACTATCTGCAAGCCTCAGGTCAAAAGAAAGGATAGAGAAGGGGGGAAATAACTAGGTCAAGGAAAAAGAAAGAAAGAGAAAAAAAACAGGGAGGGAAACCACACAAACCCACACACAAAAGAAATAGCAATGACCCGGCAACTGAAATGGCACGTGTCACCCACGGCAACATTCCTGGAACAGGCCTGTCCTGAAACTCAAAAACGAAAAGATAAAGTTAGAGTGACGTACGGGGCACAAGACCACGGAGTAAAAAAAAGAGAGAGAAAAAAAATAAATAAAATGGAATTCCAAAAGCAAAGGTTGGAGGGATGAGGGCGAGTATTAAGCTAGACGCTAAGGAATGAAAAAAAGGAATTAGGTGACCAGGTAAGGACCAGAGGGAGCGGTAATAGTCTTTGGATAAGGTATATGCAAGACATTGCCTATTTCTGTATTCCCGGTGAATATCGCAAGGTTTCCAAGTTGCCCCTAGACGCATTAATTCCAGTAGGTTCCATGGAGTTGAATTTGTGAATTAAATAGGATTCTCGGTATTTCCTGTCCCTAGGAGACCTGAAGTTTCACTGAAGTATATACAACTTAAGGTCATCAAAATTGTGGCCTGGTTGGTTGAAATGCTGAGCTACAGCTATGGAGGATTTGCTAAGAGTATCTGCCCGGTGACCATTAAGACGTAGGCTCATAGGTTGACTCGTTTCGCCTATATACTGTTTGTGGCACATTGAGCATTCCAACATATACACAATGTTGCATGAAGTGCACGTAAAACTTGAATTAATCTTGTGGACATAATTACTGGCTGTGGTTTTTACAATGCAGTCGGTCTGCAGGTGGCTGCAAGTCTTGCATCTGGGGCGGGAGCAGCTGGCTATGACTGGTTGCTTTGAAGGCCCTATTTTAGCATGCACTAAAATATCTTTTAGATTCCTGTTTCTCCGGTAGGTAACCCTTGGGGCTTCCGGGAAAGTCTTTCTAAGTCGGTCGTTACTGGCTAAAATGGGGTAGTACTTGCGCAGTATATTGTTTACGTTTGGGAGGGCGTTTGAAAATTTAGTTATTAGGGCAGGCGGCCTGGCGCTTTCGTTTTGTCGCTGTTTGTTGAGCACGTCATCCCTTTTGAGATTAGATGCACGTTGGTACGCCTGATCGAGCGAGCTTTTGGGGTAGTTCCTTTTAATAAGGGTGGACTTGAGTTCATCTAGGTGCTCTACGTAGTCACTGTCATCACTGCATACTCTTCTAAGCCTGGTGGCTTGTCCTACAAAGATCCCTTGCTTGCAGTGTCTCGGGTGATGGCTTTTATGGTCTAGGTACTGCTGCCTGTCAGTTGGTTTTCTAAAAAGCGTGGTTTTAAGTTTACCGTTGTCTAAAATGACGGTAGTATCTAGAAAGTTCACTTCTTTTTCAGAATACTGGCAGGAGAATTTAATAGTCGGATGCGAAGAATTGAGATGAGATATAAACGTTTCTAGAGTCGCGCGACCGTGTTCCCAAATCATGAAGATGTCGTCTATGTAGCGGAGGTAAACCTGAGGTTTATGCGGAAAAGAGCTTAATAGAGTGGCTTCAAGTTGCCCCATGAAAATGTTGGCATAGGTCGGCGCGAATGGAGTACCCATGCTGGTTCCAAAAACTTGCAAAAAGTAAGAAGAGTCGAATTCAAAATAGTTGAGAGTTAAAACAAGTTTTAACAAAGTTATGTACACTTCTGGCGCATGTTGGTGCGGGTTCTCTGATAGAGCTTTTGAAATAGCTTCAATGCCTTCGACGAAAGGGATGTTTGTATACAATGCGGCAACGTCAAGAGTAACAAGGAGGGTTCCACTGGGTAGGCGCGCACCCTTATTTATCTCTTCTATTATGCGGAGGAAGTGGGGGGTGTCCTGAACGAATGAAGGAAGAAGAGTCGGAATGTCAGATAGGTAATGATTCAGAAACCAGAGATAATGCTTCTGTTGGGGTATTGTTATTCGAAACTATGGGTCTGCCAGGAATGTCGGCAGTGAACAATAATTCTACGGGGACTTTGTGGACTTTTGGGAGGAGGTAAAACGTCCTGCATGCTTATTATACGGTTTCCTGAAATTTAAGTCAGTGGTAGTTATTAATTCACTAGATCGCAGATCTGTGAGGCTCTGAAGGATTTTTAGGCTGTATTCCTGGCTCGGATTGTTATCTAAGGGCTTGTAATGGCAAGGGTTATTGAGCTGCCTATAAGCTTCATCTTTGTATTTTCCCATAGGTAAAACAACTACGCTACCACCTTTGTCGGCTGGCTCAACCGAAGATTTCAGTCGGCATGGCTCAATAGATATCGATGGTTGAGCTACTCAGACCTTCAACAGGTGCTTTTTGTCGAGTGTGCGTCCTGTTCTGCGGGCCGGAGGTTGGCAAGGGCCAACATGCACGCACTGGAGCCTCGTGTCTAAGCCTTTCCAGAAATGGAAGCACGCTCTCGAAATCTTTGATGCGCACGAAAGCACCAAATATCACCGTGATTGTCAACTGGCGGCTGATAACTTTATCCAAACGTTCTTAGGAAACGCACCTAGTGTGGTTGATCAGCTGGACCAGGGCAGACAAAATCAAATAAGAGAAAACAGAAGAAAATTGCAGCCTGTTGTTGAGACAGTTCTTTTTTGCGCACGGCAGGGTCTGGCTCTGCGTGGCCATAGGGACAGCGGTCCTCTGGACTTGAGCGCCGTCTCCGCGGAAAACGAAGGAAACTTCAGAGCGCTACTTCGAATGCGAGCCGATTGTGGCGATACAGCTCTGAAGGACCACCTGGAGGGCTGCCCCAGTAATGCCTCGTATTTAAGCCCAGCGGTACAAAACCAAATTATAGAAATTTCTGGCGAAGTCATCAAAGAAAGATTGGTTGCAAAAGTAAACGCCTCAGGCTGCTTTGCAGTACTTGCCGTTGAAACTACAGACATTGCTGGAATTGAACAGCTTACCGTTGGCGCAAGGTACCTGAACAAGGATACCGACAACATCGAAGAAGTGTTTTTAGGCTTTGTGCCAATACAGGACCAAAGCGGCAGAGCCCTTGCCGACACAATTATCAAATTTCTCATTGACCTAGGAATTAACATGCAACACCTTCGTGGCCAAGGGTATGACGGCGCAAGCTCTATGGCAGGTAGAACCAATGGTGTGCAAGCCGTCGTTCGCGAAAAATATCCGACCGCATTGTACACACATTGCGCCAGCCACTCCCTTAACCTAGTTTTGTGTGCGGCCTGCTCCATTGCAGATATCCGAAACTGCTTTTTGACGCTAAAGGAAACATCGATTTTTTTCGGAAATCTGCTAACGTTCGCACGTTCTGAGAAAAATGATAAGTTTGATGTGCCCAGAGTCCACAAGGCAGCGGCTTCTGGGATTATGCGAAACGCGCTGCGTGGAAAAGCATGACGCAGCGCTTTCATTTGTCAGTCTTTTTGAAGCGGTGATTGCAGCACTAGAGGAAATTCAAGACAATGGCAGTGGTGAAAGTTCCGCTCAGGCGAATAGTTTGGCGTTGGCACTTCTGTCACCAGCATTCCTCGTGAGCCTGCATGTGGCGAAGAATGTGCTTGCATTGACTCTGCCGCTGTCAAAGAGGCTGCAGTCGAGCAGCATCGACATGAGCGCCGCGATGGACGACCTACACTTGGTTCAGGAGACTATTCAGAATGACCGAGACAGTGCCACTGCCTCCTTCTCGAAAATATTTGCACAAGTGCAGGCCGTGGCAAACAAAATGAATGTCGAAATCACCAGCCGACGAGCTGGCGTCCGCCAGCAGGATCGTGGCGTTGCATTAGAAAATCCAGAGCAATATTTTAGAAGAACCGTATTCATTCCATTCATGGACTACGTGTTAGCACAGTTGCACCAACGGTTCGAAAAGCACAGGACAACATTAGAGTGTTTTTGTGTAATTGTGTCATCCGCAATAGCACCACTGCAAGACAATCGCGAGAAAGCAGCGGAAAACCTCGTCGCTAGTTTTCCACAGGACGTGGACGCAAGGCTGCTTTGAGAGAACTGCGACTTTGGTGGGCAAAGTGGATGAACAAAGCAGCAACCTCCGCCCCAGCACAGGAAAACTGCCCTCTCTCACTGCGACTGCCAGTTCTATCCGAATGTGCACAAACTGCTTCAGATTCTAGTCACCCTTCCAGTGACAACTGCCACCGCAGAGAGAACATTTTCGAGCATGAGGTTGTTAAAGAACTACTTGCGCTCCACGATGTCCCAGGAACGCATGGTTGGCCTAGCGCTTCTGTACGCTCACAGAGACGTTGATGTCAGCGTATCAGAAGTCATTGACCGCTTCGCTAAATTCCCCGCCGAGTAAGCTTTGAAATTTAATAGAAGAATCAGTAGAAACCATTGCAAGTAAAAAACGATGTTAGTTTAGCTTCATAATAGTTGTATTGTGGTACGAATCATTCCACATTAGTTTTAGAAACCACAGAGATTGCTTCCGTTCACTGCAACCGCCCACATCATATTCTAGGATTATCACGAAATTGGAAATTAAAATTTAACAAGCACGTCAAGTACGAATCGCCCACCTTGCTCTGGAAAACCTGGTTTACCGCGGACGTTTCAACAAACCGTTGCTCTATGGGCTATGTGCTACTAAATGTACCGTCTGCGACTTACGTAAAACTTTTGTCTTTTTAACTTCTGTCTTTTGTCATTCTATTAATGTCAAGTAGAGCCTTATTTTACATCGGGCACAACGCAATTGTGTTTACACTAAAGCACCTTTCAAATACACATTTTGTAATATTTAAGCATTATGCTTTACCCATTTTACCCATATGGTCCTGTTACATCACGACGCCAGTGTTCTAAAAGCACATTACAATTTCTAGGGTAATAGTTTTATTTTTGCCTGGGTTCACTGCGTTTCTATGTGTGGGGTTAACCTCACGTACTCGCTGAACTTTATTCTTGTTGGCTTGTTTTTATGTAAAATGTACACTGTACAGTCACGTTGCTTAAAATGTGCGTTAACTGCAGCTTTCCGATTTACGTATCTTGTTGCTAGGTTTTCTGTATAAAATGTGCACTTTGTTGCCAGTGAGACTTTTGTTGCCGTCATCCAATATATAATCGTCTCTGCTTTTTCTCCACAAGTGTACGTTTTGACTCTTTTTTTTTCTGTGAATAATCTTGGTGGAATTATCCGCTGTACGCGACTGTTAACAAGCTGCTCCTACGCCTTATAATGGCGTAAAAGAAAGACAGCGGCGTTCAGATTTGTCCCTAACCGTCGCATGTCAGCAAAAATGGAAAAAAATTCCTGAATGACAAAGCGACATTAAAACGTCCGCCCGCAAGTTGTTTCGTGCTTTTCACGTTTATAATATCCACTGCATGCAATTTTTGTTAGTTTTAGATGAATGTAGATCTTTACTTCTGTGTCTTTTGCTTTCATGTTGTTAGGATATCTGTTTATATTTTTACATATTTCTTTAAGTGTTAGTTGTTATGTAGACAAAACAAAATTGCATGCAGTGATAGCAGTTCTGCAGCATTCTCGGAACTACGAATACAATTTATGAAGAAATATTTAATTTTTCTTGTTCTTGACAGTACGACGGGTTCAATAATTCGTCCCCAACGTGTAACATACATTGTTATCAGTAATAGTTTTGTATTTATTATGTATAATAAACATAAATACTTATTATACATATTTTTCATATCTTCAAAATGAGTACCTCACGCGATTGGATGGAACCGGACTTTATCAATTCGGAAACCAAGTGGTAAATGAACTTCTATTGTTGACTTGTCTATGTTATAACATACTCTGTCCACTTTGCTATGCTGATAGCAACTAGTGAGTGTACAAATTGTGTTATTGCCTTATATGTGTATAATTTCTTACCATGGTTTTCTTTGTACACTGATCCTATGTATATTTTTTCTTTTCGATCCCCAATATGTAATGCACTTCGGGGCCCTTAGGTACCTAAACAAATAAATAAAAAACATCTTTTTAATCCCTTGAAAAATCTATAGAGGAGTCGAGGTGCAGTCGCCGCCCGAGTGCTTATGGTCCCCCCTACCCCCCCCCCCCCCCCCCCCCCCCGCCGAGTAAAATTTATGGCTACGCCCTGCTTAAGTTGTATATACTTCAGTGGAAACTTCAGGTCTCCTAGGGACAGGAAATACCGAGAATCCTATTTAATTCACAAATTCAACTCCATGGAACCTACTGGAATTAATGCGTCTAGGGGCAACTTGGAATCCTTGCGATATTCACCGGGAATACAGAAATAGGCAATGTCTTGCATATACCTTATCCAAGACTATTACCGCTCCCTCTGGTCCTTACCTGGTCACCTAATCCTTTTTTTTTTCATTCCTTTGCGTCTAGCCTAACACTCGCCCTCATCCCTCCAACCTTTGCTTTTGGAATTCCATTATTATTTTTTTTCTCTCTTTTTTTTTACTCCCCGTGGTCTTGTGCCCCGTACGTCACTCTAACTTTATCTTTTCATTTTTGAGTTTCAGAACAGGCCTGTTCCAGGATGTTGCCGTGGGTGACAACTGTCATTTCAGTTGCGGGGTCATTGTTTTTCTTTTGTTGTGGGTGTTTGTTTTTGGGGTTTCCCTCCCTGTTTTTTTTTTCTCTTTTTTCTTTTCCTTGACCTAGTTATTTCCCCCTTCTGTATCATTCCTTTCGACCTGAGGCTTGCAGATAGTTTCTGATAAGGACCCCACTCTCACCACCTGGTCTGCTTCCGGCGGTTCTGAGAACCTTTCCGTATGCACGCGGCGTGTCAAGGTCAACCAACACCCTCTCATCCTTTCTCTCAAAATTCCCCGAACACCAACCACCGGCTGACTTGCCTGTGACCTACTTCGGGGCTTAAACTATACAACCTTCTTTGCCCCTCAAATCTCCGCGACATAATCCCAAACCAATCCGCTTTTGCAATTGCACTTCCTGTTTTCCTTCTCCTGGGGTCCTACCCCTATGTAAGCGTGCCAGCCAGGCGAGAGATTGCCCTGACGAAAGCATGTCTCTTTGCTGAAACGTTGGCAACAATCGTGCTTTACCTTGTTCAAGTTTTCTTTTCTTGTGTTCTCTACCATCTCAAAAGTTCAAACTGCTCCATATATATATATATATATATATATAGGAAATGAGGAGATTGTTGAAATCAGACAGAAATCAAGCCTTGGCAGTCAAGAAAACCTGGGAAAACAAAGGGGAGGATGTGGTAGGTCATTGAACAGATGAAGAATTTGGAAACAAAGAAAGAAAGAAAGTGGAAAAAAATGCCCGTCCTGTGGGATCCGAACCTACGACCTCCAGAATACCGGTCTGGTGCAATGACAACTAGGCTACCGGCGGGGCTATTTTTCCCTCCACTTCTGGGGTATTTATGTTAATGTATTTTTGTTTCCTGCGCTTGGGGTGGTAGCCAGCGCCACTCGGACTACTCGGGGTGAAGGGGACCTTCTTTTAACCCCGGGACGGTATTCGGGAGGTCGTGGGTGGGATCCCACCGGAGGGCATTTTTCTCCACTTTCTTTGTTTCTTTACAAATTCTTATGTGTTTCAATGATCCACCACATCCTCCCCCTTTCTTTCCGAGGTTTTCTTGACTGCCAACCCTTATTTTGTCTTATTTCAACGAGCTTATGTCTTATTTCAACGAAATTTTCTATTCTAATTCGCTATATGCATATCGAGGGCCTCTGTTCTGGTAGTCTTGGTGCCATAGGGATCTTAAGAGGGTTCTACGCTTGTCGACCACTGTAGACATGTCGTTCGTAGACACTCGAGACACGGCCCGGGGGTTTAAGAAGGTCCCCTTCCACCCCCAGTAGTCCGAGTGGCGCTGGCTATCACCCCAGCGCAGGAAAACAAAATACATGAACAATATTACCCCAGAAAGTGGAGGGAAATAGCCGCGAAGTGTAGTGTAGTGATCATCGCACCAGACCGGTATTCTAGAGGTCGTGTGTCGGATCCCACCCGGCGGAAATTTCTGTTCACTTTCTTTCAAATTCCTTCTCTGTTTCAGTGACATACGATATCCTACCCTTTGTTTTCAAAGTTTTCTTAACTGCCAACCCTTATTTTTGTCATTATATATATATATATATATATATATATAGGTAAGTAAAGACAGAAAGACAGGTCCTTAAAGGCCAACTGCACTCAAAATTTCGACCGCGCGAAATCACTGTTCCTGCATAGTATGACTTAAAAAGACCGCGATGTACGAAGTATGGCGCCTGAAATGTACGTAATTACGCCGCAAGCGACCAGCAAAAATCGACGATTGTGAAAACGAAACTGGGCAAAACGCGGCCATTACGGGCAGGCGGAAGTGACGTATCAGCCGTCGGCGCGAGCGGCCAGACGGCCTGGCCTGACGGCGCGAGCTGTGCGGACCGGCCGACGCGGCCGGCTCGGCCAGCCAGGAGGAGAGTGGCAGAGCGCTATGCGCCGCGCGGGGCGCGGGGTGTGGGAGGCGCGAGGAAAAGCGAGCGCTTGTCCCGCCACACCGCGTGGGCATGATGTCGCCACGACACTCGAAAAGGAGAGAACCGCACGCGCCGCACGTTTGACGAAGCCTCTTCGGTTCCACATTCTAGTTCACTCTAGTTCCACGAAGGCCAGGCGTACCGGCGGCGCGAAATACGAGTTTCCTGGATTCTCCCGCTGCGAGGCAGGCCGATCGGCCTGGACGGCTGGCATGTCACTTCCGCTAAATGGCTGTTTGCGCGACACGCCGGCAGGTGCTTTGTCGTCTGCAAGGGCGTTATTTTGAGTGCATGAAACTGAATAACCACGCATTGCATAGAGCTACCGGTCGTGTCGCAGTAGTTCTCATGGTACCTACTACACATTTCGAAGGCATTTAGCCAGGGTGAAATTTGAGTGCAGTTGGCCTTTAACCGTCAGTTAGCTCTGATTTTTTATGTTTTTCTCGTGGGTCTCTTTCTTTACTTACCCTGTTTTTTGTGCTCTATGTGAGTTTTTGTTTTAATGCTATATATATATATATATATATATATATAAATATATATATATATATATATATATATATATATATATAGTTGTAAGGACCAACGTCCAATTACTAGGACGCCATGTTTATACTCAGGCCGAGCGAGCTGCACGCTTCTTCTTCGCTTCCAGTCGGCCGCCATCCTCGTCGCTCTGATGGTGGATTGGCCGCTGACTGCTCTTGCAGCTTTTCTTTCGCGCAAATCTTCGCGCCTTTACA